>JASTWR010000525.1:0-119736 GCA_030770355.1 Harpagoxenus sublaevis | reverse complement strand
GCCTACTCTCTCAAGAATCATTTTTCGTGTTTCGTTACTACTTGCTGGAAACATCCACCGTGTCATAAAGATGCCTTCTTCTGTGGAGCAAATTAACGAAAACCGTACTTTATTTCGGAACTTGGGATTTGGAAATGGAGCTATTGGGTTATCTGGAGTTGATGGTGTTATTGACTGTACTCATATTCGCTTAACTCAATGCAGATTAGAAAATATTGAAGAAGTATACAGGAATCGCAAAGGATACTTTTCTCTCAATGTACAAGTACGTAATATTTTATCCAATAGAGAATGTATAAAATTTATTTTTGCAACCTTAAGATTTAAATATCAATTTTATTACACAAATACATATATTTATAATATTTACATTCTTATTTAGGCTATCGTCGGACCACGAATGGAATTTCTGGACATTATACCAGAATGGCCAGGAAGCCAACACGACAGTCGTATCTTCCAAAATTCCAGAATTTATATGCGATATATGAGACGTGAATTAACTGGTATATTGATAGGAGATAATGGCTATCCTTGTCTGCCATTTCTTCTGACTCCTGTTCTAAATGCAATAACAGATGAACAGCTAACCTACAATAATATTCATAGACGAACAAGACAAATAGTGGAAAGAACATTTGGAGTATGGAAACGGCTATTTCCTTGCTTAGCCCGAGGACTAACGACAAAACTGATATGCAGCACAACAATTATTGTAGCATGTGCCGTTTTGCATAATCTTTCGCTTACCTACGATAATGTATTGCCGCAAGATGACGAAGAAGAGAATGAAATCGTCGATGATAATGATAATGAAGAGAATGATGTAAACCGTCCAGAATGGCAACCAGCAGATGGATTTATTATGAGAGACACACTTATACAACGTTTATTTCATTAATTAAAAAAGTAAAGGTAAATAAAATATTTTATTAAATACAAACGCGGACTATTGAAATTATTTTGTAACATAATATTTATTATTTATAGAATAAAAGAAGTTATTCATCCGGTTATGTATGTACGTATGTTTTGTAATATATGTATATGATTCCATTGAGAAGAACCTGACACCTCTGTCAGGAATGGTTGTTAAATGGCAAACAGTTGAATGTATTTTTCACCGATATGGTATAGATGTGACAGAATAAGTCTAATGGGGATTAATAACACCTCTTAAATTAATAGGATGTAAAAGAAAGTTTATATAAGTATGAGTTTATATTTATTTAATTTATTGTAGCACATACAAATATCAATTTGTTCGAGAAACATATGTAAAGTATAATAAAGTATGTAAAATGTATTACACTTATATACATATAAAATAAACAACCGTTTACTTAAAAGAAAGAAAAAGCTAAAAGGAACAATTTTCAATACTTATTTCAATAAACACAACCTTTTATACTTTTTCCAATAATCTTCGATACTTAAGTTTACAAAGTAAGTAAGCTTTCTTTATACTCGCAACATAATATATTATTTCTTTCTTATTATCTCTTAATAATTGCAATAGAATTCAGTCTTTATCGTAATACTTAATATATCAAAAAATATCTCTTAATAATTGCAATAGAATTCTGGAATTTTGGAAGATACGACTATCGTGTTGGCTTCCTGGCCATTCTGGTATGATGTCCAGAAATTCCATTCGTGGTCCGACGATAGCCTAAATAATAATGTAAATATTATAAATATATATTTGTGTGTAATAAAATTGATATATAAATCTTAAGGTTGCAAAAATAAATTCTATACATTCTCTATTGGATAAAATATTACGTACTTGTACATTGAGAGAAAAGTATTCTTTGCGATTCCTTTATACTTCTTCAATATTTTCAAATCTGCATTGAGTCAAGTGAATATGAGTACAGTTGATAGCACCATCAACTCCAGGTAACCCAATACCTCCATGACCAAATCCCAAGTTCCAAAATAAAGTACGGTTTTCGTTAATTTGCTCCACAGAGGAAGGCAGCTTTATGACACGGTGGATGTTTCCAGCAAGTAATACCGAAACACGAAAAATGATTCTTGAAAGAGTAGGCTGTGATATGCTTATTATATCCGCTAATACTAACTACAAGGAAATAAATAATTTTAAAATATGCAATTATAACTCAGATATAAACATATTTCTCTCTGCCTCTTTCAAATTTTATTACCTGACAACTTGCAGTGGCGTAGAATCTTAGACACACAAGTAATTGCAACACAGGAGCAATAGGAGGACTTCGATTATTTATTTTAGCCATATTTTCTTCTACTTTGGTAGAAGACCATGTATGACAGCTTCTTTTGAAAATCGAAAGCGGCGTTTAAACTCTTTTTCATCATGAAACTGGAAAGGGTTTTGTCCATCTCGTATATAACGTTTCGGAGCACGCACAACAATTTCTTCTATTTCATCTTCCCTCTCGACGTCCAAAAAATCGGGAATATTATCCAAATCTCGCAAATCTATATCCTGCACGTTCATACTACAAAAAATTACATTCACAACACATAATTATAAAAAATATAATAATAATTTTACAAATATGTTTGTTCTATTTCGAAGTAAACACTAGTCAGAAAGTTCTTCAAAAAAGCTGTTGTAAAAGCAATATAAATGAATTTATTTTATAAAAATATCAATAAATATCAGTATCAATAAGTGTTAAATCAATGTTATTATGTAATTTTCTTACCTCTTGCGTGCTTAGGTGTGATAGATTGAACTCGTTACAAATTTCTAACCAAGCCACGTCATTATCTTTTAGCGTAGTAGAGTCGCTTTTCTTCACTTCTATTATATGCTTATACCTTTTTAATATATCAAAAAATAATGTTTTTTGAAGTGATGTAAAATGTTTTGATTTACTTTTAGATTTTTCCATATTGCTATACGACTTCCAAATTTTAAGGTTAGACACAACTAGAGAGAACAAAACGTATTTCAGTATGTTTAAACACTTTATTATTGTGAAACTGCACCTTAAAATTCTTTGATTTCCTTATATTTCTTGTAAACTATATTCTTTTTCGAAGTAAACACTAGACAGAAGAAAGTTTTTCGAAACAAGTATTGTCTTAAGAGGTCTACGAACCTGACTTGGAATAAGACGCCTTATTTGCCATTTTAGCGAACAGATAAGACCGTCTTAAAGGACTATGAATTGAGAAGTTCTTCAGATTGTGCTTATGGCATATGAGATGCATTTATGAATCATAATAAGATATTCCGTAATAAGGCATTCTTGCTGAAGTTTACGCTCAAGCAGTTACTAAAATACGATCTTATTGCCTGTCTATGAATCGAAACGCCATCTTAAGACCATTCTTAAGCAATTCTTATTTTTAAGCAGCGACTATGAATACCGGCCTTAGTCATTGATTCCTAGTCTACTCTTGTCACCAATTTCAAAGTATTTATCGGAGATAATTAGTAAGTAAGTTTTTACTTACAATTAGTTGTTCTGCTGCATTTGTTTGACGTTAGTTAATTCCAGTGTGATTTTGTCTTTATAGTAAATTGACATTTATTATCATGAAGTACCTAATTTACCATGTGTTATATATCAAAGATGTTCAGTATTTAAGTTTTCAATAGATGTTTGAAGACTAAGTTTTTATTTTATTTTAACTACTTGTGATATATTTTATTCAGATGTTTAAAGACTGAAAGTATCTGTATGTTTGATTTTGCTGTTCTGCTGCTTTTGTTAAACATAAGTTTAATTGCAGCGTGTTTCAGAAGTCTATGTAAATTAACACTTGTTACAATATGTTACAGCCAGTTCACTAATGTATAAGCTACGTATCAAAGATGTTTAGTATTAAAGTTTTTCAGTAGATGTTTAAAAATTGCGTTTCTATTTGATTTTAACTACTTATACTATATTTTATTTAGATGATGTTTAAAAACTGAAAATGTCTCTATGTTTAGTTTTGTTGTTCTGCTGTTTTAGTATGACATAAATTTAATTGCAGCGTGTTTCAGAAGTCTATGTAGTAAATTAATAATTGTTACTACTTATAGTCAGTTTCCTAATGTGTAAATTACTTCAGAAATAAAAATTAAATTTTTAAAGCTTGTTTAAAAGTTACCTTTATTGCCCTACTTTTCTTTTGCATTATAAAGTAATAACTATAGCTGTTTATTGAGTTTCTTGAGTTATCTATTGTAGTTTTTCTACTACGAAAAATAGAGAAAACTGCAGCAGATAACTCAAGAAACTCAATGAACAGCTCCAGCCGTTACTTTAGACTAAATGTCTAAAAACTCCTAGAATCCTAGAATGAAAAATGTTGCGCCAGAAGATTTTCAAAGTCTCAAACTAGTATGGTGTTGAGAATAGCAGCGTTAACAATTTCATAAGCTACACATGCTTAGCTTGCTAAAAAAATATTTATTTACTTCTAAATAATTCTACATTCAGTTCTAATAAGATCACTTGATTTCCTTGTACACTGAATCAAATAGGAAAGCATGGAATTAAGAAATTGGACAGCAAGTTGTGATGCAAATGCAATTTAGTCTGACCCTCGGTCTGGCCTTCTACAACTCGCGCGGCTACAGATTTTGAAAGGCGCAGAAATTCGAATCTAACCCAGTCAGGAACAGCAGATTAGGTTTGAATTTTCATACATAAAAAAAAGGGTTAAAAAAAAAAGAAAAAATTAACACGCAAATACAATTAAATGCATGAAAACGCTGATTTATCTCAAATAGGGATAAACTTAATGTAAAACGTTTGAAATCCTCTGAAATCCTCTGAAATCCTCTTGAAATCCTCTGAAATTCTCTTGAATTCCACTGAAATTTACTTGAATTCTTTTGAAATCTATTTGAATTCTTCTGAAATCAACTTGAAATCCGATGAACTCCTTGAAATCCGTTGAAATCCGATGAAATTCGATAAAACCCGATGAAATCCTTTCCTTCTGAAATCCGGTGTACAAATTTTTTTCTAGTAGTGAACCCCTCGCTGCAATACGTTCAAGAATTGCAAGACGGAGATGATGAGCGTCGTATACGTTTCTGTGCAAGAATGATGGACCGAATAGATGCCTCGCCCGACTTTCCTTATTAAATTGTTTTCACAGACGAGGCAACCTTTACATTGGCGGGAGAGGTTAATAATCAAAATTTTCGTCTCTGGTCAGATGAAAATCCGAATTGGATGCGGGAAAGTCATACACAATACCCACAAAAAATAAATGTATGGTGCGGCATGATAGACGCTTATGTGATAGGGCCATTTTTTTTGGAGGACAACCTCAATGCTCATAGGTACGAGAGATTACTTGTAGATAAAATAATTCCAGCAATACAAAATATTTTTCCAAATAACTTTGAGCAAATATGGTTTCAGCATGATGGAGCTCCGCCTCATTTTGGTGCAGGGCCACGTCGAATTTTAAATGAAGTTTTCCCGCAAAGGTGGATAGAAAGAAGAAACCGAAATGAGGGTGGGGAAAGTTGGCCACCTAGGTCACCAGATCTAACTCCTCTTGATTATTACTTTTGGGGCTATTTGAAGAGTAAGGTTTACGAAACAAAACCTCAAAATATCCAAGAATTGAGGCAGCGAATAAGGGATGAAGCAGCCTTGATACCTGCTGAATCAAATCGTAGAGCTATTTCTGCGTTCTATCAAAGATTGGCATACTGTCAAGAAGTCCATGGAAACCACTTTCAGAATTTACTCTAAAACACTCAAACACACAAAAAAAATGTAAATTAAGATTGTAAAATTTGTAATTTAGGAAAATGTAAATAATAATTATTCTTTTTACTTTTTTAATTTTAATAAAATTCGAGTTTAATTACAATTTTAAAATGTACCTATTTGTAATTGAACGACTTCAATTACAATTCCAAAAAACATTTGTACTTAAACTCAATTTAAATTAAAATTATGTAATATAATTAGTAATTAAGAACTTCAATCACAAAAGTATTGTTATTTACAACTCTGCTAGTGTAAATCCGACCGTGCAACCTCCACGCGGTACATCTTGGGTAACGCTGATGCCGGCAGTATCGTAGCTTTCAAGCTCCATAACTTGAAAAATAGTTAATAAAAAAATACTTTATTATAGTGTTTTGAAAAGCTCTCGAGGTAAGCTATAAGAATATGCAATTAAAAATAGGGGTTTCCATTTAAAAATTTTAAAGTTATTTTTACCTGGCATTAACAAAGTTATTTGTGCAGTCACACTAATATTACTATTTAATGCGTTACTTGAAACCCTACAACTTTTGTCTAAAACATTTTTTCTAAAATGCGTAGTTTTCGAAATATTTAGGGGTTTCCATACTTTTGGTAAACCCTGTATAGTGACTGTGGCACTAATTTCGTAGGAGCCGCGCGGAAGCTGGAAAACCACATGGGCCTTTTTTGTGACGCAGGAGAAATCTTCAACTACTGGGATCTCTGGGGCTCGAAGTCCCAGGTTTGCCCAGTAGCCCCTTTCGGGGAAGACCCACCCGCCTCCGGGGTGAGGCATAACGGGGGAAGTGTGGGATTGTATAGCATGCACATCGCTCACGATACTGCATGCATACCCTGCCCACTAAAACTCGTGCGGATATCCCTCACGGCGCTCGTTGTCAGGGGGACCCCGGGAAACGCAGTGATTCTTCCGGGGCAACCACATGGGCCTCGCAGCAGAGCAAGAGAAAATAAAATGGACATTTAATCCTCCCTCCGCGCCCCACTTCGGGGGCCTCTGGGAGTCGGGAGTCAAATCTTTTAAGACCCACCTTCGGCGGGTAGTGGGGGAGCAAATTCTATCGATAGAGGAGTTCACCACGGTTCTCGCTCAGATAGAGGCCGTTCTGAATTCCAGGCCCCTCTGCCCTATGAGCACCGATCCCTCTGATCTCGAAGTCCTATCTCCGGGCCATTTTCTTACGATGGAACCGTCGGTTTCCGTTCACACTTCCGACCTAACTCCGCTGCCCGTGAATCGTTTGAGTCGATGGCAGCTAGTTCAGAGAGTTCAGAGAATACATCAGGACTTTTGGAAACGCTGTGACAATGAGTATCTTAATACTCTGCAACAGCGTCCCAAATGGTGGACCTCAGCCAACCCGCTCAAAGTAGGTTTATTAGTCCTCATCAAGGACGATAACGCGCCTCCTCTACGTTGGAAACGTGGAAGGGTTGAAGCGGTACACCCGGGTAGCGATGGAGTGCCGCGTGTCGCCACGGTGCGAGCGGCGGACGGTTCGATCTTGCGTCCCTTGGTAAAATTGTGCCCCCTACCGATGGGCACTTTACCAGAGGCCACTGATTAGATTAAAATACAAC
This sequence comes from Harpagoxenus sublaevis, assembly GCA_030770355.1. NCBI lineage: Eukaryota > Metazoa > Arthropoda > Insecta > Hymenoptera > Formicidae > Harpagoxenus > Harpagoxenus sublaevis. Next base: position 112,429 of record JASTWR010000525.1, on the reverse strand, counting down.
ACGTTGTATTTTGGTGGGCGGTATGTTTGGCGCTCACCAAATATTAGTTAATAAGTTATAATAAAATAGATTAGTTAGTTCGCGTTTAGTAGATAAGCTAGTATAGTATAGAACGTTACCGTCGGTAACTTCATTTTCGTGCTTGGTGACTCGCGCGAAACGTTGGCGGATCGCGATCATTAGATGTCGATATTCGCGCGACTCACCCGACTCGTGCTGCCCGCCCACGGGTGGCATCCCCAGCTAATGAGGATTTGATACTCGCTCGCGCCGTACTTCACAGGGGCGTGAGCCGGAAAGTGCCGCGGAGGAGGAGTACGGCACACCTCACCTAGACGTGATCGAGTCTAGTCGTCGTGGACTCTTCATTTCGGAAGCAGTCAACACAAGTGCAAAGAAACGTGTCGTGCCTGCTTTACTTGCCTGCCTTGCTTGCCTGCCTTGCTTGCCTGCCTTGCTTGCCGTTCGCCTGCCTGCACGCCTTTGCCTCCACCCTTGCCTGCCAGCCGGCTCCTCCCGCTACCACGGAGGGCTGCCGAGAGGACAGCGAGGTCGACGTGCATAGTGCACTTTAATCGTGAGGGGACCATACCCCCCTCTGGTCCTTCGAGATCGTCGCATAATTATAATCGTTGCGAATCCGGGGACGGATTTACACGCCCCCCCCCCCCGAGCACTGCAAAAATGCAATACTCTCGTTGCGTTATGTTTAATTGACCTTGAATTTGATTTAAAAAATAATGATTTTGATTTATTTTATCTGGGTTTCTTTTATCAAAGATGTTTTTCAAACCGGGTAATGTCTTTATGGCTTCTTCTTGTAGCACTTAGCACACAAAACAGATCTTTATTCAATTTTATTCGAATAATTACAGAGCACACCATCCGTCATGTGTCGCTACAACGCTCGCTCTGCCCCTTGCGCGACCGCACTGCGCCCGCTCGCCTCGCCGGACTCCGCGCGTAACAAATAGGACCTAGCGCATGTATCGCGCGCGCTACAATTCGGCCATTCTGCCAGGGGTTTGGCCCCTCAAACCTAATAACGCAGATTTTCACCAGTTAATCAAATAAAGTCGTCCAACTAAAATAAAATGCAACGCAACCGATCAGCGGTACGTAAAATCAATGCCCTTGGGCAGTGAGAGGAACTAAAATTATTAACCGCCCATCAATGGGACTCAAGGCGCGGACAGTGAGACTTAACCTAGAGTAGGGTATACCTGGATATATATATCCTTACATGCGACCTAATGGGTTTGCCGCAATACAGTTTTTATGATAAATAAGATAATAGGTACTTAATCGTCCTTGACAGCGATATATGGACGCATGTTACTGACGTCCCATGTACCGACATAAGGTCGCTGGGTATTCTGGCATCCCGGCGGATCAGATACAACATATCTGTTGTTCCGCAGCACCCTGGCAACCTGATACGGACCACGAAACTGCGGAATCAACTTCTTATTACTGCTAGGTGTACTGTCAAAGTTACGAACCATGATCAGGTCGCCCTCTTCATACTTTCTCGGTATTTTGTGTCGTCGGTCATAATCTTTCTTTTGGCGCTGCTGCGAGAGCTCGGTGCGCTGGGATGCCTGATCACGCATAGCCTCGAGATCTCTACCAGGGAAATCTAAGGTTGTCTTTAGGAAATCCTTAAGCTGATCTGTACAGGAACTAGGCTGTTCGATACCAAAGACCAGCTGGCTGGGACTTTTTCTGGTAGATCGGTTAACGGTGTTGTTAATAGCGTATTCTATCTCGGGTAATATCTTATACCACTGTCGACCCGCTTCCTTATTTGACAACTTAGCTACGCAGGGGGCTATAACTCTATTAAAACGTTCTGCCTGACCGTTAGCCTGGGGCGATCCAACCGCAATTCTAACATGTTGAATGTCTTGTTCCTTCAGAAAATCTTCAAAGTCTCGCGATGTGAACGCACTTCCGCGGTCGGAGATGATCACTTTGGGCTTGTTATAACTTTGGAAGAATTGTCGCAAACAACCTACAACTTCCCTGGTATTGGTGGTCTTAGTGGCAAATGATCTAACGAATTTAGAGAAAGCATCTACAACTAATAAAATATACTTTTTCAACGATATTTGTTTGTCTACCGGCCCAAAATGGTTGATATAAATCGTTTCAAAAGGTAGATTTCCCTTCGGAATCGGACACAAATATTTCTCCTGCTTACCAGATGCAAGCGAAAACGAAATGCATTTCAAACACTGTCGTACATCCTCCTCACATTTCTTGCGAATTCAAGGGAACCTGTATGTACGCCGAATGGTCTCGATCATCTTACCAGCCCCGACGTGGCCCATTTCGTTGTGATATCGAAATAAGACGTGCTTTTCCATCGGGTACGAGGAACGAAGGTTCGCGCCGTGTTTCTTATAAGCCAAGCCATTACGCAGTTCGTAGCATCGATCTTCCCCTAACTCGAGCTTTCGCGCGATAGCCTTGATCTTAGGGATCTTGTCCCTGTAGGACGGTGAGGTTCCACTCAAACGGATTATCCTCAACCACCAAGACTCTGAAAGACCTGCTTAATGCGTCAACGTGAGCCATAGCCCTGGCCTATGTTCTATTTTGAAATCAAAGTTTTGGAGCTCGAGGCTCCATCTTGCTATCCGAGTATTGATGTCACGTTTCTCTAATGTCTGAGTAACCGCGCTGCAATCTGAAACAATTACGAAAGGTACATTCTGCCAATAGATGCGGAATCTATGCACGGTATACACAATGGCCAAGGTTTCCAGCTCGAAGCTGTGATACCGCGCTTCAACTTCAGTGGTTCGGCGACTGAAGTAAAGTACGGGATGCATCTTGTTATCGCTCTGCTTCTGCATCAGAATTGCTTCGAACCCATGACTACTCGCGTCACAATGCAGTTCCGTGCTGGCCTTTGGATTATACACAGCTAGAGTTGGTGCCTCCACCATTTTATTCTTTAACGTCACAAACGCCTTTCTCTCGCATTCTCCGAACTCGAAAGTGGCATCCTTCTTAAGCAGACGATACAGCGGCTTCGCAATGATAGAGAAGTCCTTGATAAACTGCCGGAAATATGAAGCCAATCCGATAAAGGAACTTTATTAACCGTCTTGGGTTCGGAGGCCCTCTGTACCGCCCTAACGCCACTATCCGTGGGTTGTACCCCTTTTCGGATATCTTATATCCTAGATATTCTATTTCCGTATACACAAAAGCAAACTTCTCCCGTTTCAGTTCGAGCTTATTATTGACTAAGACCGTAAAAACTTTTCTTAACATATCAATGTGTGATTCTAACGTATTAGTTGCGATTATAATGTCGTCCATGCAATTGCCAACGTAACCCGTTTCAAGATCCTGTGCGATTGATTTCGACAAGATTTTACTCACGAACCGCTGAAATACCTGGGATCCGATCTTAAGGCCGAATGGCAACCGTAGAAACTCGAGCTGACCCAATGGAGTTACAAACGCCGTGTACTTTACCGACTCCGGTGTCATAGCAACGTGGTAGAAGCCGTCCTTCAGATCCAGCAGGCTGTAAAAGCGTTTACCCCTCAGCGCGTCTATCTGATCGTCGACCAGCGGCATCAGAGTATTGTCTCGCGCCAACAGCTTGTTTAAAGCGCGGTAGTCCAGGCACATCCTAATCTCTCCGTTCTTTTTCCGAGTTAGCACAATTGGGGAGGCATACTCTGAAACACTTTCTCTGATTATATTTCTTTTCAATAGATTATCTAGGATCTGTCGGAGCTTCTCTTTTTCCGAGAAACCTAATCTTCGGGGACCGAATTATATTAGCTTATTATCTTTTAAGACTAAAGTAGCCTCCATTCGCATCTCCGGTACCTCCGGTCTAACGGGTTCCACGTAATAATTAACGAAAGTATCCTTGACTAACTTGCGAACATTGGGCGGAAGCTCGCGATTTACGTTAATATCAATGCCGTTCTTGTTGCAAACTAGTAATATCTCACTCACCGCCCTATCATACATTGGACTGTTCGTCAAACAATAACCAAAGGATTTCAACGTGTCTCTACCTATCAGTAATGGAACAGACATCGTGCCGTCTGGTACTACGCCGATGGATATTGGTTTACTACAGCCATCCATAGTAAGATCGGCTTCGACCACTCCTATTACCTGGAGTCTAGAGTTGTTAATGCCATGATATTTATTCCATTTCTGTCCTGGGGTTTCTAAATCTTTAATGTTTATTAGACTTTCCTGCACAAGAGTGATCGGACATCCAGTATCGATCCCGGCCGTACACGAGAAAGGTGCGCCTCCTCGCACCTGCAGATCGGTCACTCTCTGGAACTCGTCTCGAAGTTCTCCATGTGTATCCACAAAATGGATTTCGCTGTCCTCCTCTGGATCATCGCCCTCGGATTCTCTCCTCTCCTCTCCTCTCCTCTTGACTGCTCGTTTTCATCGACCAAACCCACCTGGCGCTCAGTCTTCTTGTCGCTCCGCCTCGTCTTCTTGTCCAAGCTCGATTCCTTGTGTCCCTTGCTTCCAGTGGGACAGTCCTTCGCGTAATGGCCCATCTCATCACACTGGTAGCATCTTACCAGGCCTCTGGTGCTCAGCTTTGGACTCTCCTTAGAAGCGTCTTTTGGAGAGGCGCTTTTGGGCTTGTTATTCCTGGGACACAAACCTTCACGGCGAGCTTGAAAGGTGTCTGGTGTTTCCAATGTGATTTGTCGGAACGCTTTTGTCAGCTCTTGCACTGTAGAGAAAGAGTGCATCTTTGCCTGGTTCTTCAGCGCCTTTGACGGTATCCCATCAATAACGTAATCGACCATTTCATCGTCCTGAATCGGGATCTTGTTTCCCTTGATTACCTTGTCGTGACAATAGTCATTGAACGACTCGTTTCTCCTCCATATTCGATTTTCAAATAGGCGTTTTCTCTTCAGCCTACTTAATGGCTGGTCGAACATGGCGCTCATTTTCTCGAGCAGCCTATTTACACTGAGTGACATATGCTCGACCAGAGAGAAATACCACTCAGCTGCCTTTCCTCGTAGTTTCGAGCCAACCAATATCTTCGCGGCATTTTCGTCAAGCTCGTACGTGTCTCTGAGTAGGTTAACCTGAGCCCTCCACCTCACAAAGTCGTCGCCTGTGCCGTTGTATTCACTGAGAAGGTCACTAACGTTCTTAACGCTAAGTGTGGTCAGAGAGACCGTGGATATGCTATTTCCCGAAGATATCCGTAGGGTGTCGGCTTCCCGACGTAGGAGCGCTATTTCTCTCTGCATTAGATCACGTTCCCTAGATAACAGCTCTATTTCTCGCCGGGTCATATCCTCATCTGCCGGTGGCGTGGCCCTCGCCGGTAAAGCAGCTATCGCCGGCGGCCTGGCCCTCGTCGGTAAAGCAGCTCCCGCCGGCGGCGCGGCTGCCCCCGCCAATGCTGCCCCTTCTTCCTGGCCGTCCTCTTCAACGTCGTCCCCATCTGGTTATTGCTGGGCCGCTTCATTCATCCACTTGCCCGAAGGATCTGCCTGCTACATACTGGCGATTAATTCAGCCTTCCGTCCAGCTACAGGCAACTGACGCTGCCGTAGGATGCTTTTCAGTTGTGCCACTGTGAGCGTATACGGGTCCATTTTGGACGCCACTGGCACTTTCCTCTTTTTCTTTTTCTTTTTCTTTCACACGCCCGCGACGACCGTGCCCTTGACAGTCTTCCCTCGCCTGGCGCGAACTTGTCCGTGCCGGTCCGATCGGCTATCCTTGTTGTACGTGCGGCGAGCACGTCTTCTTAACGCCCGTCCTGTTGCTCGTTCCTCCAAGCACCATATCCCGTACGCGGGGTGGACTCGTCGCAGGCCTGAGATATTTCCTCACCGATACTCTTTCGCGTAATCGCCCGCACACAGCCGAAGCGAAAATGACCGAAATTTCTTCTCGCCGATAGTCTTTCGCGTAATCGCCCGCACACAGCCAAAGCGAAACTAACCGAAATTTTTTCTCGCCGATAGTCTTTCGCGTAATCGCCCGCACACAGCCGAAGCGAAAGCCGACGCAATTCGAGGCTTTTCTAGCACGTACACTTCACGCAATCGCCCGCACACAGCCGAAGCAAAAAAACGACGCAAATTCCAAACTCTCTGGCACGCACACAGCAGTGCCAATGACGGATTCACTATCCCACTTCTGAATTTGTATCACTTAGCACACAAAACAGATCTTTATTCAATTTTATTCGAATAATTACAGAGACTACAGAGCACACCATCCGTCACGTGTCGCTACAACGCTCGCTCTGCCCCTTACGCGACCGCACCGCGCCCGCTCGCCTCGCCGGACTCCGCGCGTAAGAAATAGGACCTAGCGCATGTATCGCGCGCGCTACATTCTGCTGTTAAATGTTCAGCCGACAGAGGACATTTAATCTCCACCAAACCATTGTCGTCTATGAGTCCATCAGGAGATGCACCCAAAAATGGATTTTTAGAATCAATAAATAAGCCGCAAGTTTTTATAACTTTGTTGATTTTTGCGGCCAACTCTTTCCTAGCTACTTCTTCTTTAGTGCGACCATATGTCATGGCTGGGGTATCAATAGGCACAGGAAATAAAATAGTCTTTATTGTCACTGCGCAAGACGTTGTCTTTCTCCTACGACAAACTCTTCCAAATTTGGACGCTGTCAACATTTGACTTCTCAGTGTTAACCACAGTTCGGACGCACTTTGTTTTCTAGTATTGCGTTCAATTTCTTCCCTATTTCTTCTATTTTCCATCAATTTTTCTATATGATCTTGTCGACGTTCTTCAAATATCTTAGGTGAAACATCTGGCTCTTGCGATTGCGGGCCGTAATAATGATCTGTTCCTGATTCTCGTTTGAATTTCTTTCGTTTTCCATCGATTGTTCGAGATTCTCTGGTTCTCGTAACTTTTACTTGCCGTTTCTCTTCCAGTTTCTCGACAATAGGCGGAACAGTTTTACCCATGCCTTCATAAATTTTCGTAAGGCCTCTGCGCGTATTATGTTGCGTGCTCCTGAAACTCTAGCATTGTAAGAACCTCGTTTGCCAAAATGAATGCGCTTTCCACCAATTTCTTTGCAGATTATCGAATTAAACAATTCTGCAGGATTATTGGTTAAATTTAACAGCAAGCTGTCGGAGTAAGCGCTTAGATAGTTAATAGCACTTTCTACTTTTTGATACAGACCATGCAGTTTCAGATATGGTGCATAATTTTTATTTTGTTCGCGGTCATTTTCGCAGTTTCGACCGCGTTCCTCACATCGTTTGTGTTCACCAAAAATATGGCTAGGAATATTTTTTATGTCTTGCCGTAATTCCGTAGCCTTAACATGATGTGGTTGGTCTCCTTTTTGTCGTAAATAAGTTAATTGTGTCACTTCTTTCCGAATGTTTAAAATGTTGCTTTTTACAACATTTCGCATGTCAATGAAACCAAGCATTCTTTTTGACTGAGTTGTTTTAGCCACGGCTCTTAGTTTCTTACAGAGATTACGAAGCAGATGATTGGTGCATTCTATTTTCTTTACCGGTATCATCTGTTCGTGGTATGGTTTAATGTCAATAATGGCCTGATATACGTTACTGTCCCCATCGGCGATAACTGTTTCATAAATAATTCCATGCATCTGAAGGCTATTTTTGAAACCTTCTACAATGGCATCGCTCTCCATGCTTGTGGAGCTTGCGTTTCGATTAAAATTTTTGCAACATGTGTGCGTCTTTGATTCGCAACCTTGTCGTTCCGCCATATCACATATTGCGCAACATTTATTGCGAATGCCAACAAAGAGAACTTTCTCTGTGCGATAACCGATTATGACACCTACACCGGACAGTAAATCGCAGGCTTTACCGTACGACCTCTTCATCCAACTGCCATCCGCTATGACAGTTATATAAGGAATACCATTTTTAGATTCGTTTCTTTCTAGGGCGAGTTGTTTTTCAACTTTGCCGGCCATTTTCATATTTTCCATGGCTGTTTTTGCAAATTCTTCGACTAACTGTTCACGATATTCGATGTACGTCACCTCCGACATACTAGGAATATTCTGCGAGTCGTTTTCCCGCGAGCTCGCCACTCGCGGGGGCGTTGCCGCAAATTAATATCTCAATAACGACATTTCGACCGCGAAGAACAATACGCAAAAACTGGGAGCCAGGTGCGATTACGCGCACCACGTCTAAATACTCAGATCGCTAATTCCATGTCTCAGGGCAAGATTCGTTAAGCGGTGGGGTAAGGAGGGGGAGCGCAACGTAATAAATGCACACGACATAATTAAAAGAAATAATAGAAGTCGTATATTGTAGAAAACACGATTAACTCGGTACAATCATTAATCTATTGCGTACGGAACAGAAATAAGTTCCTCTCAAACGGTACTACACGTCGATTCAGATTCGCGACAGATCTCCCTGGCGGAAAGCATCTCGGTTAATTATATTCGCAACACGCGACACACGCTAAACTATCGTTACACAAAACGCGAGATTTCATGACATTCGCCATACGCAATATTACGCGACACGATCGCGACACGGATCGAAGCACAAGATGGTCGCACGAGATCGTATATACGCGACCCGAACACGACGATTGCCACATCGCACGCCACACGAACGCAATACGCAATTACCTCGCACGATCGCTACGCAAAACGATTTGCGAGATCCACGAGAGTCGTCGGAGCCGAACCGTTACCGTCTTTATCCCAATTTATCTGAAATTACGGAAGGTTACACGACACACTAACACGCGGAGAATCTACACACACTAATACGCTATTTACAAGGTGACTGTCGGCGGCGGAGTTCACCAGAAGGAGCTGTCTGGATCCTCTCTCGACCGGCTCTCCCCGTAGAACTCTTAATACGGAACACGGTACTTTACTCTATAACAGATCTCTGTCTCTCGGAGATACTGGTTTCTGAAACCAACGAGAGTCTCGGCCTCGATCCCGCAATAAAGGCGCGACGACTACCTGATTGGTGGCCTTACAGTACTTGATTGCGTCAGGCCCCCGCACCTGCGCACCAAGCCCGCGACAACCCCCACGTCGATCCGCCCTGCGCGATCCATCCATCCGATTCGAGCGCCGCCCTCGACGTCCGGAATTCGGTCTGCCAAACCGCGGTAGATTTGAGCTGATTTTCGATAGTCCGGCTGATTGAGCCGCGACTAGAATAGCCGGTGTCCCGTCCGCCAGGCTGGCCAAGCCATGCCACGTTGACCGGCATGCGGTACGCTTCCTACCCGGTAGGCATCCTTCACACATCTCGTAGGGTCGTCCGCTCGCTCCTCGAGCCCGAGGCTCCCCAGCGGCGACGACCCCCCGGCTGGAGGCCCTCATCTCGGCATCCTTTACTTGGGTCCTCCGCGTCCACTCGACGAGAGGCCCAAACGTGACCCGCCCGTCGGCACATCCTTGCTGCCGTCATTTCCTCGTCCCCTCGTCTGAATGTCCTTATACATCACGAGAAGTTGGCCACACACTCGGCATCGTCTGCCCGCCTTTCCTAAGTCGCAACAATCACACACGAATACACGCAATCATACACGAAATCGCCCGAAAACGCCGAAAGCCCGCCGAAATAGAGAGACAGTCTCCTCCCCGGGAGAGGCGCCATCCCCGAACTTTCCCCTCGGCCGCCCCGCCGGTCAGGGTGTCGGACGTGACTATATGTCACGTCACAATTCATAGCTGCATGTTGCTCTTTCAACTGGGCATAACCAATTCCAGTTGTGATAGTTCCAGCTACAGCAGCTGTATTAATATCTAATACATCTGGTTTTTTCGGTTCTGACCAGAAGATGGCCTCATGATTGCAAAATTGGCATTTGTAGAAAAACTGCGTCAATAGACCAACGCGACGAGAATTGACGAATTTCCAATATTTGAATTGACAATCCATAAGAGGCGCATGGTCATAAAATGTTCTGTGAAGCTCATTCAACACAAAATTAAAGTCGACAATGCGACGGCCCTCAAGCTTATGTTCTTCGAGACCTTCCTCCGTACCACCTTTCTCGATAACAAGAGTATGATTCTCAATATCGTCATCGTCAGGTAATGTCCTTGGACATAATCTGTGCATTCCGGCGTTACAGCCGGGCACGTTTGTTGGGTACGAAGCTCCACATCCATCGTACCGGGAGTAACCAGTGATTCTACTGATTTCCGGACATAGGTAGGTTCCTTCGCACCCTCAACAAGAATATAATGTTCAATATCGTAATTTTCGCAATATTGGACATTATCGTACGTATCTTTGCATTTTGGCGTTACAGCCAGGCACGTTTGTTGAGTACAAAGCTCCACATCCATCATACCGGGAGTAACCACTGATTTCGAAATATCGACAGATTCATCGACAGTAGAACCACAAAATGTTTCAATGCGACGGCCTTCAAACATGCTTTCTTGGATACGATTCGTATCCATAAGGTCTTTTTCGATAACAAGATTATTGTTATCCTCGCAATGTTCCACATTTTTGTGCGTACCTTCTACTGGTTTCAAACTGTGTGCTTCTTCAGTACAGTTTTGTGAATCCATCGTGTCGGACAGTGATTTCACTAATTCCAAAAAAATCGATACAGTTTCAAAGCGACGGCCTTCAAGCATGCTTTTTTCGATACAATTTGTATCCATAAGGCCTTTGTCGATAACAAGATTTTTGTAATCTTCGTTATGTAAAACTGCTTCTACATACGTACCTGGTATAATTTCCGTATCTTGGCACTGCATTACCTTGATACTGATGTTCGAATCCATCTTGTCGCACAGTAATTCCACTGATTTGACATAATAGATGGACTCGTTTTCAGTACACTTGGTAAGCTGTGTACCATGTTCACCGTCTCTCTTCACCTGCTGCATCTTTACCCGTCGCCTGCAAAAGAAATAAAGATATAATATTAACATGCTTTTTGTAAACATTGCCTTCAAAAAGATACACTTTTATTTACCAACAGTTCTTTGCTTATTTATTTCATTATTAAAAATTTATCATATATACGTTCGAATATTATGTCTGCAACAAATTACATGTGGAGTATAACCAGCTCACGATTAACGCCTCTGGTTCTTATAAAAACTAACCAGCTCACGATTAACGCCTCTGGTTCTTATTAAAACTATAACCAGCTCACGATTATCGCTTCTGGTTCTCATTAAAACTAACCAGCTCACGATTAACACCTCTGGTTCTCATTAAAACTAACCAGCTCACGATTAACGCCTCTGGTTCTCATTAAAACTATAACCAGCTCACGATTAACGCCTCTGGTTCTTATTAAAACTAACCAGCTCACGATTAACGCCTCTGGTTGTTATTAAAACTATAACCAGCTCACAATTAACGCCTCTGGTTCTCATTAAAACTAACCAGCTCACGATTAACGCCTCTGGTTGTCATTAGAACTATAACCAGCTCACGATTAACGCCTCTGGTTTTGATTAAAACTAACCAGCTCACGATTAACGCCTCTGGTTCTCATCAAAACTAACCAGCTCACGATTAATGCCTCTGGCATAACTTTTTGCAATTGATGTACTACTTTGTAACTACTAACTACTAACAACGTTCACAATATTACACATGTGTTCCTATACATTTCTACATATTTCAAGCTTTATTTTCTTAATTTAAATAAAATTTTTTAATAAATACGCAAAGAACTGTTCTGTCTATTGTAATTGTAAGGTCACAGGCAGGAATGCCTGGACATTTGACATCTGACGTTCTATATCAAATGGCTAGGCATTCCTGTCTGTGTGTGTACATACATGCATCTCTTGTATGACGCTAAACTGTTGCTACAAACGATATGTCTTCCTACCTAAAAATAGCCGCGTCCCAGTCAAATAATGGTTAGATACATTGCGTCCAGTTATGTGTGCATCATGACTGTTGGTTCTTTAAAGAACCGGCAATATTGTTTCGGAGATATTAGTTCGATAGCTGTAATTATAAATGTTTGCGCAAGAGAAGTTGAACTACGTCAGGGCGGGAAATATAAGGAGAGAAAATATATCTAGACACATTTTTATTTTGTAAAAATAATTTTCATTCCCATAGTTTTTTCCAATTTATCCGGTTACGACGCACATTTTATCATAAAGGAAATAGCTGCCGCGTTCGAAGTATTACCGGTAACGAAAGAAAAATATATCTCGTTTACGAAACACGTTAAAGACATTGCCGACAAATCAGATTCGCGAAACAACATAAAGTTACGATTCACCGATTCGTTAAAATTTCTCAACACTAGTCTCGAAAAATTGGCATCCATCCTCGATAAGGACAAGTTAAAAATTGTACGTTCAAAATTTTCCGAATTATCAGTTCACGATTTAAAATTACTGACGCGAAAAGGCGTCTTTCCTTATAAATACGTGGATTGCGTGGACAAGTTGCAGGACACGCGTTTACCACCGCGCGAATCATTTTACAGTTCATTGGTCGGTGACACTGCATCCGAGAGCGATTATGCGCACGCCGTGAACGTTTGGCAGCGGTTCTCCGTTCAAACCTTGGGCGAATACAGCGATCTGTATTAAAAACGGATGTTTTGTTATTAACCGACGTTTTCGAAAATTTCCGCGACTATTGCATCAAAAGTTACGGACTAGACTCCGCTTATTACTACACATTGCCAGGTTTCACATGGGACGCCATGTTGAAGCATACTCGCGCAAATTTCAAACTGTTAACCGATATAGATATGGTTATGTTTATCGAACGCGGTATTAGCGGTGGTCTGAGTCAATGTTCAGGCAGATACGAGCGTGCCAATAACAAGTACATGCAGTCGTACGATCCATCGAAACCATCACCGTACCTAATGTATTTCGACGTAAATAACTTGTACGGTTGGGCAATGTGCCAACCACTACCATACGCCGATTTTCGATGGGTCGAAGACGTTTCGAATTTTGATATTAGCGCGATCGATATGAATTCGCCCACAGGTTATATTCTCGGCATCGATCTGGAGTACCCGCAAAATAAACATGACGCGCACGCTGACCTACCGTTCTGTCTGACGCGCGATAAGCCGCCAGGCGCGCGGCAGGTCAAGTTCCTTGCGACTGTGTGCGATAAGAAGCGCTACGTCATACACTATCGCAACCTTCAGCAATGCACGCGCCACGGCCTTCGAGTTACAAAAATACATCGCGTATTGCAATTCGCTCAATCTCCATGGCTCCGCGATTACATCGAATTAAACACCCGATTTAGAACGCGCGCGACAAATGATTTCGAAAAGAATTTATATAAATTGACGAATAACGCGGTTTTCGAGAAAACGATGGAGAATGTGCGTAATCATGTAAACGTAAAATTATTGACTAATTGGGAGGGTAGATACGGCGCGGAGGCAATGATCGCTAAACCAAATTTCCATAGCAGAAGTATTTTTTCGGAAAATTTGGTTGCAATAGAAATGCGCAAACTCGAGGTGAAATTTAACAAACCGATCTACGTAGGCATGTGCATCCTCGATATATCCAAGATATGTTGGTATGAATTTCATCACGAGTAGGGGAGACCGGGGCTAAAACGTGTACGGGGTAAAACCGTCAAATCAAATATCTCGGAACCTGTATATTGTGCGAACTCGCTATTAACATTGTAAACGCTGCTTATGGTACCCATGTGACCAACGGAGTTTCGGCAGGTTACCTGCCGTGTTATGATTTTTACGAGGGCAAACGTGTTTTCGGAAGGTGAGTGAAATTTTCTGCGCGTGGAAATTTTTTAATATCTGCAATAATATTTGTTCTCTAAATCTCGAGGTACGTGATTATAAAGGGTAATGCATGCTGAACACGAATCCAGTGTAGTTTTCTTATTATCGTTGATGTCTAATATTTCGTGGGCGATCAAACCTGAAACTTGTGTTTGGGGCTAATCCGTCAGTAAGCACCCGGGGTGGACTTTGATAATATTGGCAAATTTTATAATTTTATTATATTTTTTAGTATTTTGTACCCCTATTTCATATATTTTTCTTTAATATTTGATTGATTAGTTCTCGAGTTATAGAATCCGTACACCACACAAAAACACAAAATAATGAAATTTTTTAACACTAATTAATAAATGTTTTACATTTTTCTATTACCAAATAATTAATAAAATGTGTCCTATCAGTTTTCATAATTGGAATTATGTATTTATGGAGTGACGATTTTACCCCGGCATTTTTTAGATTTCGATTTTTCCACCGTTGTCATTTTTGCTCTATACCGTGTGACGTGACATTGTCGCGTCCACCGCCCAGACGGTAGCTCGGCCGGGGGGAAGGTCGGGGATGGCGCCCCAACCGGAGTAAGGGAGGGTTATCAGCGTTAATTATCTTGTAAGCGAGCTTGTAGATACGACAGGTGGTGCCGGAGAGGGTGATCAACGGAGGACCGATGTAACGACGTATGTCGCAACGAGGGAGAGATGGAGGCTTAGGGAACGCTGAGCGGAGTGGCTGGCCGCCGGGCGAGTCACTTGCCGTCACGTAAGGAAGGGCGCGACACTGCGACTGCAGCGCGGGTGCGCGACCCGGACGCCTCCCCGACGATATCGAGGACACCGAGCAGCATAGCCATGGCCTGGCCAGCCGGGCTAAAGCTGAGATGGGCCCACACCTGATGGCAGCCGATTCAAAGGACCGCGGACAGACAGAAAGCACCAGAAGCGGCGCCGCGAACACGGCGGCGCGCGCGACGGATCGGCGGGACGGAACATCGCGAGCTTGGAGCGCATGCGCGGGGGCCCAACGTGATCTCGCCAGGCCGACAGCTTCTCACTGTCGAGCCAGCGCTAGCCGAGAAGCCACCCCCGGAACGCGGCCCCGAAACAGCGAAGTGGCCAAGCAGCGAGAGCAGCAACTTGTAAGATCTCCACTCCGGTGCTACCGTATTCTCTGTTGCTCGATCTCGGCCATGGCCCAAGACAATTATTAGATTGCCTGATACAACTACCGATTAGAGTACCGTTTTCTTGCTACCGACTTCCGTCGGAAATAACTTCGTGGTCGCGGGCCCGGCCGAGATCGTGCTTGTAAAATGTATTGTGAAGCCCTCCCCGGAAACTCACGCGGCCGACAGTCATTCCGCGTACATTGTGTTAAAGTCGCGTTTAGTGTCGCGTATCGTTGTTGTACCGGTGTGTTAGAGTCACGCTTAGTATCGCATATCGTTGTTGCGCCCGTTCGGGGAAAATTCCACGGGCGAGCGGTACGAGAACGCTCCCCGGGAGATATTGCTCCGCGCGTGGAGTGTTGTGCGTACCCGGAAGGAGTCCCGCGGATACATTGTGTTGCCCGTGCATGCAAGTATCGTCGCGGTCACTCGCCGGGAAAAGTCATACGGGTGTGTTACACTGTCGTCGTATCGATGTCGTTTCGCGTCTACCGATTAGTTGCCGCGTAAGTGTGTCATTGGTTACATTGTCGTCGTATAAATATCATTTCGCGTCTACCGATTATCAATTGTTGTCTAGCGCACGCCGTGCGCGGGGCGGCCGACTCGTGTGTGTGAATCTGCGGTGTGTGAATCTGCGTGTGTGTGTGATAATCCGCGTGGCGGAGATTAGCGTGCCGGGGCATGCTTTTCGCGTAGAAGAGTTCGTAGAGCATGAGACTCGCGTTGAATTCGTGTGAATGAGCTGCGTGACTGAGTCGTGTGCGTGAGATTTGCGTTCCGCGAGGGGAATGCGTGCGGTATCTTCGCGGTTGTGAGGGGACTAACGTGCGTTTGAGGTGTCCCCGCGAGTAGTATATACGGTATCGTTGCGATTGCGAGTGAAGTAATGTGCGTCCGAGGCATTGCCTCGAGCAACGGTCGCTGGCGAGGCGGCACGACTTTACTGTACATTATTACCCTTTCATTTGAAATACATTGTTATTTATTATTTTATTTGTGTTGATTGCGCTGCGCTCCCTCTCCCAGTATCCTCACAGCGAATAACGCAACCGACGCCTTGAGCTCGCGTTCGGGCTGTAGATATATATGTATCGAATTGACGAAACGTGGTGCGCGTAATCGCACTTGGCGCCCATACGGAATAATTAGCGAAAAGAATCTGTTACCGTGGATACCTCGAAGAAATCCTATCGCGGATACCTCAGAACTACCGTCTGCCCATTAGTGAATTTGCGGCAGCGCCCCTTCGGCTGGCGAGACCGAAGGAAAACGGGTCGCAACCGGTTAAACAAAGCGACGTAGACAAAAATTTTCCATATAAATTTTGTAGTTAAAAGTTCACTCTTTACAATGGTATACCACAGTTAACTAAAATTATTTATTTTGTTGTTAAAAATCGAGGTAAATATGCATATTAGGTCCAACCTCACCAATGACCTTGACCTTGACATATGTTGTCAAGGTCACCCTCCTGAGTGACCTTCAGAAGGTTTTAGCTGGCGGTCATTGTTTATTAAAAAGTTATAAACAAAAAGAACGACAAATATAGCAGTTTTTTTTTAGTATTGACAGGCATAAACGACCTTGACCTTGACATATGTTGTCAAGGTCACCCTCCTGAGTGACCTTTAGAAGGTTTTAGCTGGCGGTCATTGTTTATTAAAAAGTTATGAACAAAAAAAAATTGGTGGGAAAAATTATTTAAAGCAGTAAATTGTTGGTATATTGAAAGGAAAGTTATTTAAAGCAGAGAATAGAGAGTATGTGCTTCAACTTACAAAGCACATACTTGTCAAGGTCAAGGTCGTTTATGCCTTTCAATGCTCAAAATAACTGCTATATTTTCAATTTTCTTTTTGTTAATAACTTTTTAACGAACGATGACCGCCGGCTAAAACCTTCTGAAGGTCACTCAGGAGGGTGACCTTACCAACATATGTCAAGGTCAAGGTCATCGTTGAGGTTGGACCTAATACGCATATTTACCAAAATCGGCACCGAAACAAAACAGACGGTTTAGCCCCGGTCTCCCCTACATGTCTCCTCTGTATAGCGACAAATGTAAAATTATGTACACCGACACGGACAGTTTGATCTACCATATAGAGTGCGAGGATGTGTACGAGAACGTGAAACGTGATATTGCTAGGTTTGGTACGAGTGATTACCCGGTCGACAACGCGTACGGTATACCGCTTGAGAACAAAAAAGTGCCGGGCTTGATGAAAGACGAAAATAACGGCGCAATCATGACCGAATTCGTCGGACTCAGGGCGAAAATGTACGCTTTGCGAGTCAATGGTAAAAAAGACACTAAGAAAGCAAAAGGTGTCAAGAGTAACGTCGTAGCGCGTACTATAACGTTCGATGACTACATGCGGTGTCTGAACGACGAGATTGAAATGACCCGTCGCCAGTCGTGTATAAGATCGAAACTGCACCAAGTGCGTACAGTGTCTGAGACGAAAATCGCTGAGTCCGTACGACGACAAGCGGAACGTGTTACCGGATTCGACCGATACGTTACCGTGGGGACATTATTGAATACCCTTGTAACATAATGTATGTATGTATGTATGTATGTGCGTGTGTATGCGCGGGTGTATGCGCGTGTGCATGCGCGTGTGCATGCGCGTGTGCATGCGCGTGTGCATGCGCGTGCGCATGCGCGTGCGCATGCGCGTGTGTATGCGCGTGCGTATGCGCGTGTATGCGCGTGTATGCGCGTGTATGCGCGTGTATGCGTGCATGCGTGCATGCGTGCATGCGTGCATGCGTGCATGCGTGCATGTGTGCATGTGTGCATGTGTGCATGTATGCATGTATGCATGTATGCATGTATGCATGTATGCATGTATGCATGTATGTATGTATGTATGTATGTATGTATGTATGTATGTATGTATGTATGTATGTATGTATGCAATATAACGTATAACGTATAATGTATAACGTATAACGTATAACGTATAATGTATAACGTATAATGTATAACGTATAACGTAAAGTATAACGTATAACGTAACGTATAATGTATGTAATATGTGGCAACCTCCGTCAGCCACCAGCCTCCAGCGTAACCTCCGAATCTCCGCTCCCACGACACGTGGTTTCTGCGACAGCAAGCAGGTAATTATTTACGATGCGCGCGGGGCAAATTCAAGTCGTTAAACGCGGAGAGATTCAAGTCATCGGAAAGCGAGAATTTTAAGTCGCTTCCAAGATGACAGATTGCAAGATTCACAGGGCGCAAGTTTCCTAGCAACCCCGTTGTTGATACTCGCCGCCGATTTTTTCGGGTATAAAAGGAGAGCCCGTCGCAGAGAAGAGTTGGAGTAATTCGAGCAGCCGACCGGAGCGGTCGAGCCAACCTCACCACGTCGCGCTCGAATAGCACCCAGCACCCATCCCGGCTCGCCGAGGAAGAGGTGATAGCGCGTTCGACGGTTCGCCGGAGAACACGGCCGCTATCCTTGCAGCACTACGCTGCAAGACGAAAGGTCGTACTGAGCGACTGCCTGGCAAACGGCGCCCAGCCGCCTCCCGGTGCAAAACGCTCGACACCCAATCTTTTTCCTACGCCTCCGAGGAAGGTAATCGTAGTAGATCCGCCAACCGGTGCTAGCCACCATGAGATAGACGCTCGACGCTCGACGGCGCGATTGTTACCGACCCTCGAGAGTCCTCCCGCCTCCGGCGCCCGGTCGCTGTCATCGAGAGGTAATCTTACTACCAGCGCAAAGTCGCTGACAGGCGCTAGTCGCGAAGTCGAGCACTCGCCAATTCTCGGCGCCAGTCGCCCGACATTACCGACATTATACGTTTTTCCTAATAAAAAGAAACCTTTCCTTCCAGTAACCTCAACACCAAACCCAGAATTTAAGGACCTTCCTAACCTACTGAAGGAATTTGAGGTTCCCTGTCTTGTCTCTCCTCTTCCTCCCTCACCCAGAAGGTACAACGCTGGTTCTCAAACTGAGGCGATTAAAAAGGTACTCCTAGACGCAGCAACACAGACTACCGTATTGCTTCAACCTAAGGTAGCCTACAGAAGTATAGCCACGCAAGCGAAACCTCGAGGAAGAGGAAGCCGAAGAAACTACAGGAGGAAAAATAACAAAGAAAATTTAGTCTGTTCAAAATGTTTTAAATGTTCGAATTGCCAAGACAGATGTTGAAAAATGTTTGAATATAGTTTTTTTAAATGTAAACCGAGTCAAATCATCTTAGCGTTCCCCGTATTGAATAGGAAAGCGTCGTAACATAATTAGCGAAGTATATCTAGCGAGCGACGTAATAATTTTCCTAAATAATATAACGTATAACGTAATGTAAGTATGTATGTATGTATGTATGTATGTGTGTAATGTATGCAATGTATGCAATGTATGCAATGTATGCAATGTATAAAATATAATGTTTTATATTGGACATGATGTTAATAAAGATATTAGATGTATGCAACATTTTATATTGGATGGGATAATAATAATAAAATATTGATTTAATATTTCATATTATATACTTATGTATTTCATATTTTATTTTCTACATATTTTTTTTAATGTATTTTATATTTTATACTTATATGTATCTCATATTTCATTTTATACATATTTTTTGCTTAAATTTATTTTATATTTTATACTTATATTTTATACTTATATTTTACACTTATATGTAATACATATTTTTATACAGTAAAAATAAATGTCTTTATATATTAAATCACATTGTCCTTGTGTATCCATGAATTGTGCGATCCATCGAATTCCAGCCATTTCACATAAACCTCGTCATCCCTCCTGCGAAGTACTTTCTCCACGAGATACACGTCCGGATAAGCCGCGCGATGCAGCTCGTGCTCGTAGAATCCTCCGGTGACAGATTTTCCTCGATAGTCTTCGAGTAGATAGGTTACGGGATTAGTACGCTGCACTTTAACAATTTTAAAAACCTCGGTCGTCCAATTCGGCGTGTAAATTTTCTCGAAAATTGTCTTGTACTTGCTGACGCGTACCGGGTCGCCTACTTTGAACTTTGCCGGAGCCGCGATCTTTATCTCGCTGTACACCGTGTTCAAGAGTCTTTCGGCGATCGTGGGAGTAACGTCGACGGGCCGCACGCCGATCGTTCAATGCTTGCGCGCGTTGTTATCCGACACGAGTCGCGATAACGCGTCGACCCACTTGTAAGTCCCATTGAGCGTAAACATTTTCCACATGTCGTTCTTCAACGTGCGATTGAATTGCTCGACGACCGATGCTTTCATCACCGAATATGTAGAATAATGATTGATGCCGTGTTTTCTCATGAGACGTTGCACGTCAGCATTGTAAAATTCCTTTCCCATATCGGTTTGCAAGTTTTTCGGGCATCTCTTGCTGTCTCAAATTATCTTAGCGATAACGTCAGCTGTCTCGCTTCCGCCTTTACTCTTGACTGGCACGGCCCACGCGTACTTGTTCAGCACATCGATACCACAGGTCATCGTATCCACGCACGATGACGCGTCTTCGGGGAAAATTTCTTCTTGCCGGTGCGTGCAGTTCCTCGACGAGTCGTCGCTTCTCGATATTTTTACGTCCATCGGATTTCGACGATGTGATGTTTTTTTAACAGTGCGTAATAATACGCGCAAAGAAATTATATCTCAAACTTTTTTTCTTTCTTTAATCAATGACATTTAATCAGCCAGTTATTTCCGTTCATCATCGCTCAATAGCGGTTTTTTTAGTTCTTTCAGCTCTTCGTCGTCGTCGTCGTTGGCTTGTGGTGGTCTATTTCTGCTCATTAACCGTTCACAGCCGTGTCTGAACCATTCGTAGCCGCTTCTGACCCGTTCGTCGGTCATTTGATAACTGCTGCTGCTCGATGACCGTTCCTGAATCGCCCGTTGCCCTTCGTCGTCATCGTCATTCGATAGCCTTTTGTAACCTTTCCCGGATCGTTTGCCACTTGCCATCGTTACTCAGGTTTCGTCGTTCGAAATATATATGTTTCGAGCGCTTCTCGGTTCGCGTCCAACATGGATTGCGTATCTCGTTTGAGCGCGATCAGATTCGTTTCGATTTCCTCCAACTAATCTCTCAAAATTTTAATGCTATCTCTCAGAAGTCTAAGATTCGTTTCGAATTCAGTCTCCAATCGCGTTTTACGATGCTTCTCAAATTCCGCTTCGTCTCTGACACTCTTAACGCTCTGTTCCACGTACAGTTTATTAACCGCGTCGCCGTCAGCCTCCGGTTGCGCCACGCGACGAATCTTGCGTGACTTTGCGTCAAAGTCCGTAGCGGTGCGACACAGAGCTTTATCGCGCACGAAATTTCTCATTAATCCGCTCCACTGATGATACGATACGGCGTTCGACGCGTCTCTGCTCTGCTCGAATATACCAAATTTGTTGATCGGCATTTCAACGCTGATTGAACGGCTCGTTGCCGCGCGGCTCAATTTATAATAAGACCGGCTTCGCGAAGTTTCTCGATGATCGACAAGATCTCGTTGTCGTGGGCATTGTTGCCAGCGTGGCGCGAAGCGTAGAGCAATCGTAGACGATCAACCAGCTCGTTGGGATCGTCACAGTGCACGTAATCGATCTTATTATCGGTCAGCGTCATCGCGCGAGGCGCAAATAATCCTTTTCCGGATTGTTTCTTCATGAATGCGAGCGGTATTAACTTCTTGATTATATTCGTGTACTTGTATCCCTTGTTGGACTTTACTCGCCCGAGAGAATCGTGATACTCGAATAGTATATTCATGTACTTTTGCATATCCTCCCCCGTGTACATGTTTTCATCAGGCTTGTTTTTAAAGATCAACTCGTAAATACCGGGTGTGCCGATGTAACTTACGTCACCGATATGTATGTTATCCACGCTGTCCACCTTGAAACGTTTATTACCGAGCATCATTCCATCGTTGCCGAGATAAACGCCGTACACGGTATTTATATCGCTCCTTGGCTTGACGCTCATAAGAGCACCGATGTACTCTTGGCCCAATGGACCCAAGGTATCGTGCAACGCTTCTCGACCCTCCGGCGTTTCTAACTCCTTTCGAAGAGACGTCGCGAGCTCGTCCGTGAGGTCAAAAACAGGCATGTTTTCGGGTAATTCGAACTTTATTGTAGGCTGCACTTTTCTCGCCGTTACGTATGGCGGAGATGATATCGGTGGAGATGAGGTTATTGGTGTAGAGGTTATCGGTGGTGGCACATCCAGTGAAGCTTTCGATCGTTTTGATTGGCTAGATTTACGCGGTGCCGGCGGGTGATCCGACCCTTTTCTCTTTCTCGGCGCATCCTCGGAAACCGTTTCGATCTCGGCGTCGCTCTCCGGCTCCTCTTTCTTCACCGCGATCGATTTGTCGGCAATCTTTTGCAACGGCTCGATGAGAGGCTTAAAGTGCGTGTCCAACTCAATGTCCTTCTCGATCTTACCGGTCTTCATAGCGCGAAGATTCTTGCGAATCGACTCGCTCGTTTTCGCAATCTTCTTCGCAACCTTCTCGCGCTCGCGGATATCCATGCTCTTGTCTATCGCGGTCATCGCGGAAATACGTAAAGTGACGCTCTCTCCGACGTTTTACCTCGACGAGGTACCGACATCGACTGACCGCTTTTGCGGTATCGCGAACATGTTAAAGCCTTTTCTGTATCGGCCATTATTGAGCAAGCTGACCTTGTCTATCACTACGAATCCGTACTTGCGCTGCCAACATTCGCTGCACAGCGCGCTGAATTTATCGTACGACATTTCGGTATTC
The DNA here is from genome assembly GCA_030770355.1 of Harpagoxenus sublaevis. Taxonomy (NCBI): domain Eukaryota; kingdom Metazoa; phylum Arthropoda; class Insecta; order Hymenoptera; family Formicidae; genus Harpagoxenus; species Harpagoxenus sublaevis. The sequence continues at coordinate 89,709 of JASTWR010000525.1, read as the reverse complement.
ACGTGATCGTTGCACACGTGTTTCAGATTAGTGCCATCCTGTTTGAACAGGATCAGCAGGTTCGCGTTGTCGCGTATCAGATGTTTAGGTATTCTCGTATGACAGAGATAAAAACAATCGATATTCGAGTGCCTACCCATTGAAAAGTACTCTCTCACGGCGTCTTGCTTGTCGCATGCCACGTCATCGAAGACGAATATCGAGTTTGGACACGTATCGCTGGGCGGAATGGCATCACTGTTGTTGGAGAACGTAAAGTAGCCTATTTCGTCGATCGACGTCAATAACCTCCAGATATCGATATTTCGGTTGCTGGAGCGACTTTAAGTACACGTACACGTTCTCGAAACGTACACCGTGCGGACTTTCCAACAAGCTTATCAGAACGTTGGTTTTACCGCAATTCGAGGGGCCGTAAATGATGGCGCGTATAGTGGCCGGTAGCATCGTACCGTGCCTGCGCTTCTCCGCGTTACCCGCCATCGACCGTGATCTGTCGTCGCAGTTCGTCACGCGAATCACCAGCGGTTGTCGCACGAATCTCATTTTTCGCATTGCTGACCGGAGGTCTGGATCGGACGCCTATTTATACGTGCGCGAAACCGCGAATCGCTTAGTGGCGGAAAAATGTTCGTCCTGTTATCAAGACCTTCCGATATTCGCGATTGCAGCGCCGAGCAGCTACAATTTGTACCGAAGGCTGTTCTGTTGCAAATCTGCGGCGATCACGTCCACCACGTGTGGGACAAGCTTCAGGAACATATAAAGGCGGATTCGGAGGTTCAGCAATATCGTCGGTGCTTAGAACATAATAATTTGCCGCATCATCGAACGCACATCGACGGTCCGTTACCGTTGATAAAGAATTGCGGCGAATGCCAGCGAAAAAATTAGGCAAAGGCCTGTTCAACAGCGCGATAAGTTCACTTCCGATCGACTTGCACATTCCCGGCTATCAGTTTTGCGGTCCGGGCACTCGGCTGAAGGAGCGATTAGCCAGAGGCGATCTGGGTGTAAATTCACTGGACGCGGCGTGTCGCGAGCACGACATAGCGTATTCGCCTAACAACGATCTCACCGGGAGACACGCGGTGGACAAGATACTCGCTGAGCAGGCGCTAGGACGTGTCATAGCGAGAGATTCGGCTCTCGGAAAGAGAGCTGCCGCTACAGCCATCTGGACGGCCATGAATGCCAAGCGGAAATTAGGAATGGGTTTGCGAACCATGAAAAAGAAGAGGAGGAGGAGAGCGTCGGAAAAACGGATACTTCCGGCGGCGAAACGAGGCGGCGCATTGCCGATTCTACCGTTGCTGGGAGTTCTCAGTTCCCTGGCCGGCGGGGCGGCCGGGGTCGCAACGGCCGTGAACGCTAGCAAAACCGCGCGACGTCAGCTGAAAAAAATGCAACGTCACAATCGTGCCATGGAAGGCCGCGGACTTTATCTCGCTCCGTACAAACTCGGGCAGGGAGTTGCGTCGAAGAAGAAGAAGAGAGAGAATGAAAAAAAACGTCAAAGAGAAGTTAAAAATGCCCACGGGTATTACGACTAACGTGCAATTGAATCGACTGGCGAAACACATGCACGTACCGTTCTTCAGGGGTTTTCATGCGTGACTCGTTACCGATCGGCGGTATACGCCGAAACGAGAGCGGTATTGTAAATTTGGACGATGGAGCGGGCCCCGGTACTCACTGGGTAGCGTACGCAAAGAGGGGAAACCGCGCGATGTATTTCGACAGTTTCGGTAATCTTCGACCGCCGAAAGAGGACGCGATATTTCGGACCGAGGGTGACAAAGATTCAGTACAATCACACGCCCGTTCAAACTTACGATCAGAACATCTGAGGACAAGCGTGCCTGCGATTTCTCCTGACAATCGACGACGACGATCGGCGTGAATTGAAAGCCTGACGGTGCGCCGTGGAGACTCAGTGTTAGTCGAACAGTTTCCCCGACATGTCTATGACATTCACGCTGACCGGGAAGAGCAGCATCCTCGCGGTGCACTACTTTCCCGCCGTAGATTTGAGCGACGGTGACTACGAGCTCGGTCTAACGTTTTTTTAGACTTATCACACGATACCGAACGTGAATTCTTCGAATAACAAATTCTACTTCGACGAGGATGACACGGAAATTACGATACCCGAGGGATCGTACGAGATACGAGCGATACACGAGTTTTTGAAACGCGCTGTTTCATGAAAACGCCCGTGACGCGACCGACGCGTAGCTCGTTCCATCAGCGACAATCGTACATCGGTCGCGGATATCGCGCGAGAGGAGACCGCTCGCGCGAACGGTGACGAGGACGATGGCGACGACGACGACAACGCGGAGTACGAGGACGGTGAGGCTGTAAAAGAAGCTAGTGCTCCGTGCTAATTACAACACGATGAAGAGCGAGATCAATTGCGCTTTCAGAGTAAACTTTAGCAGACCAAACAACATTGGATCGCTACTGGGATTCTCGTCGAAACGTATATTGCAGCCGGGAAAATGGCACCGATCGGACCTACCAATTAATATCATCAACATAAACTTTATTCGCCTAGAGTGTAACTTGATCGCGGGTGCGTACAGCAACGGTAAACCCGTTCACACGATACACGAATTTTCTCCGAACGTGCCGCCAGGATATAAGATATCGGAAACACCGACGCAGATCATTTACCTGCCGATCATCGCACGGAGCATTACGGATCTAACGGTACGCATCGTGGATCAGGACGGACGATTGCTCGATTTTCGAGGCGAAGAGATCACTGTCAGATTGCACGTACGACGGCAACTGCGATAACGCGCGTGAGTGTGCGCGACATATATGAGATGCTCGTGTTGACGGACTCGGAGCTCGCGAAAGATAACACTATCTACACTACGGTAGCGACCAACGATATCGTCCGATCATCTGCATCAACAGCGTTAGGCTACGCTAAAAATACGAGAAAGAAGCTCACAGCGTCGAACGTTGAATTCTTACAATCTTTGGGATTCGCGGTGCGAAATATCTGAGGAAACATGACCGATATCCTTAACATCGGAAGCGAGCCGGTCTTTGACGATCGCATCGTCAAAATCGAGACACACGTACAATGCGCACGCCAACACAACGTTCGAGTATAGCGATGAGATACCCATGCAACAGCAGGATTTGTATACGTTGCTGTGCAAAAGTTTTCTCTACGTCGAACGAATATTGACGGTGAACAGAGTAGACGGTGGACCCGATAACGTGGTATTGGCGAATAATGCCGTCGCGTTTATGTTCGATGAAATTCGATACGAACTCGACGGCGTGGAGATTGATCGCAACAGAAACGTAGGAATAACAACAACGCTGAAGAACTACGCGTCGCTGTCTTTGGGCGCGAGTACGATTTTGAAAAACGCCGGATGGGATATGTTTAATAACGCGGACATCACTTCTACGCGAAAAAACTTTACTTTTCACGTACCGCTCAGCATGTTACTGGGATTTTGCGAAGATTACAAACGCGTGGTGATCAACGCGCGTCACGAATTGATCTTGATACGATCGTGTAACGCTAACAATTCCATGGTGGGAAATCCGACGTTGACTCCTGCTATCAACGTACTCAAGATACAATGGCGAATGCCTCAAGTGTTGTTGAACGAGATCAACAAACTGTCGATACTGCGCGCTTTGGAAAACGGACGATATCTGAGTATGAGTTTCTGTTCGTGGGATCTGTACGAGTATCCCCTGTTGCAGAACACGACCAAGCACTCGTGGGCCATCAAGACCGCGACTCAGTTCGAAAAACCGCAATACGTCATCTTTGCTCTGCAGACGGGCCGGAAGAACGTTATGAGTAGAGAAGTAACAACGTTCGATCATTGCAAATTAACCAACGTGAAACTCTATCTAAACTCTGAATTCTATCCGTATGACGACATAAATTTGGACTTTGGTAAACACAGATGGGCGATTCTGTACGATATGTACGCGCGTTTCAGTAGAGCGTATTACGGACGTGAGCACGTTCAGCCGTGTCTCGATGTCCCGAATTTTATACTTTACGCTCCAATAGTAGCCATCGATTGCTCTCGACAAAACGAATCCTTCAAAACTGCCACCGTGGATGTCAGAATAGAATTCGATTGCATGGAGAATGTACCGCCGAATACCTCAGCGTACTGTCTCATCATACACGATCGCGTTATTTACAACCCGTTAGTACAACCCGTAGACCAACGTGGTGTGTAAAATTGTCTGAGCGTTCGCGGCAACCTCGAAAAATAAATATTAATAAAGAGAGGGGGAAGGGGAGCAGGGTATAAATCAAAAGTGTCGCGAGACGTTTGCATATTGGCGTGTCATTATTCTCGAGTAACGCATCGAAGAGAGAGAGAATTCTCATGTCCGTACCAACGTTCGTGGACCTGCAAGGTTTCCTCGTCGGAATGAAGTTTGTCGTGAAGGAGGTGGCGGTGCTGCGAAAGGGGACCGTTTTGGCGCATTACATCTTTGAACGCCCCGTGCCGTGGAATCTCCTCATGAAATCCGACAAATCATGCGCTACCTGGTTGATCAAAAATCATCATGGATTACGATGGGACGACGGAAACGTGCCGTACACTATGGTGAAACGTCTAATTACATCGGCCGTGTTCGGTATGGATGAGGATGATGACGATGAAACGCCACCGACTCTCATGTACGTCAAGGGAATCCAGAAACGAAAATGGCTGGTGGATCTGCTCGAAGATTTAGCAAGAAAGAAAATGATCGTCGAGACTCTGGATGCGGATTACAAAAACACCGACTCTTTGAAGACTCTGGATGTCCCTAATACTGTGCGATGCGGAAAACATACGAAGAATTGCGCGTTGCAAAACGTATTTAAAATATTTAACTGGTGGTCGAAACACGAAAAAGAAGTGTCATCTTTTTATAAAATTTATACAAATAAATAAATAAATAAAATAAATTATACGTATATGTAACGTTACAACGTTTTATTTCTTATCTCCTTTCCCATCTACTACGCATGACTAAATACGTAAGAGAAAAAAATGAAAAGTTTTTCAAGTCTGAATCACGACGTACTTTATTTTCCACTCGAGCGATATACGCGTTACGTTCGCCACAACGTCGGCGCTCGCTTCTGTAGTGCGAGACGCTGTTTGTTTACAGGCGTGAAAAATGTCGCAACGCGCTCGCTGAAACTTGTAGCGACGCGCTCGCTGAAACCCTGACAAAAAAACAAGTCTTCCTATAAAAAAAAATGATGATCATGACCGCGACACCGCGATCGATTAAGAACTATGGCATCGCGCCGATCGCTATTTTGTATTCTAACAATAAAAGCCACCATTCGGTTATGGCGTTGCGCGTTACAGAGCGCCAAGGATCGGCGGCTCGTCTTTGTAACACGAGATATACTCATCCTTTTTGCTAGAAGCGACTACTTATCAGTTTTTATAATGTCCTTACTTCACTTCTAGCGGGTTTCTTGCCGCAGTTCCGCTTCAGTTTGTACCTGTCGCTCGCCGGTCGGATACAGTCGTTCGCGGTGTTATAGTATTTTTTTAAGTTTTTGTGTGCAAGTGTTAGTGTGTCGGGGAGCCTAAGCTGCGGGTGTCATGTACGTAGTTACTAGTCTGATAAAGTATATGTTTGAAAAATAGCGCGCTCGCGTAGAAAACCCGGCTAGCGACAGCAAGGCGACGGACGCGGCGAGGGGAGCTCGGCCGATCGCATTTTGTTTTCCCGGTCCGCGCTTGTAACTATGCAAGAATAGAAGCGACGCGCTCGCCCGGCATTCGCGCAGTAAGAGTCCTAGCGATAGCACGTCTCGTTGGTTTCCCGCATTCTTTGTTCGGTAGAGAAAGTTGCTTATCTCTAGAGTCTGACGTTATTGCTGAGATCCCTTCAATTAACGGATTCTTAAGAAAGAGATTGAGTTTCCGCGACTCGTAATTCAGTGCGAATTAGAGACAGTGCCCGTGAAATAGTTAACGGACCGGATCCTTGTGCGAGTGTCGGCGAGGTGTCCGCTTGGCACGCGCCTCGCGACCGCGATCACGCGCGTCGCAATACTTTGTACACTGCCGTAAGCGTGACAGGTGCGTGCGTGTGAATTCCGTGCGACACCGAAAAGGGGAACCTGCATCCAGCTGACGACACGAGCGATTGCAGAACGACGGGATCCTCGAAGGACGGTTGCGGCAAGCAGACATCGTGGAATCACGGTCCAGAAACCACGCCATCAGCGGCTTCTGCAAGCTGGATAAACTCTGCAACGCTAAGTACCTTCTCTCTTTACAATCCGGCGATCCGGATAACGCGTACACCACGCACTTGCCGGCTTTTTCGAGCTGATCCGATTACTTGGATAAGTCGGCCTCACGCCAGACGAATTCTTAATAGAATATTCAATAATCATAAAGTACCGCGAGTGCGGCGGCTACCTGATTGCGCGTGATTAACGTAAACAGAGTGAGTTACGAGGATGCATGAGCTCGCTAGTGATGCGAAGATCGACCTTTCATCGTGTGCGCGATAATTGTATGGATTCTCCATGCGTCGTGATTTGTGTCAAGCTTAAGTTCGTGTCCCTCCTCGTCGTGTCAATTACAGAATAATTACTAGAGAAAACTGTAACGTTATGCACATCGCCGGCGTGTCGATTATTCCTGCGTGCCGTTGTGCGTTATTGATTGCGTGTTGATAATTATGCGAAGAGACATCAAAGTTGATGCCGCGTTTTGTGATAGCGGTTAATGTGCGCCGCATTCCTCTCGGTGTAGCGTACGCCTAAATACTCGCGATATATATCTATTCCTTTCATTGTCCGGTAACACGAGGCAGATCGTGCGACGGGCATTGTTGACACCCCTCTCTTGCGTTACACGACATGGCCATTCCGTTAGATGCTCATACTGCATAAACATTATCCGCGTAATATTATATTTGCATAATACATATCTTAATCTTTTGCGTTCTTTCTGTCATATTATATTTTGTGCGTTTGCGTAGTCTTAATCTAAGTCACTCGCGTTTCAAAGTCTCGATATTTCTTAATGTGTATAGTTTTCACTATCCTCGCGCTGTTTAGATTACAGATATATTCATAGTTTACACTGCTTTCGAGCTCATATGTTCGTCATTACCCGTTCATGCGGCTTGACACTTGTCGGGTACCACGATAACACAGCGTCGCGACTGACAAACCGCGATCGCATATGTCGCACTACCTCTTGATATTTTCATGCTTTATTTTACTTATTGTATGTTATTTGTATTACTTCCTTTATTTGTGTATCACCATTGCTATATGTTTTAATGTCAACCACGCTACATTTATGTTATTCCAGGATTTATGTATTGATTATAGACGTTCTGATTTTATTGTGTGTGACAATTATATTCTCGCATTAGCCTATCAGGAGGAGCTCTTGTCAAGTGACTGAGATAACTATATCCCTGACACCTGTTCGCCCTCAATTCGATCCAAATTCTAAATTCGCGTACATTTCAAACAGTATAATTTCTTGATCGTGTTGCGATGCGATTAAGAACATGTACTTTATTGGACTGGTAATTACGTAGTACCCGCTGGAGTACGCGAGAGGTGGTCGCGGCAGGGGTCTCAACCGAGGGGTGTGGTGTGATAACGACTGTTACAAGGTGCAAAAATGAATCATATGGAATAGAATAGCTTAGGTTTGCCATGGCAAATCTGAGCTATTACATTCAGTATGATCCATTTTTGCAGGTGTGAAAAGAACGTTATGGCTCCGCCTCATATAGGCGCAAAGCCGGACCCTGAGATCGTTCCTTTCTTCGAGGAGCCGGGGGTGCCGCCAGTGCCCGAAGTCGGGCCAGTGCCGGGTCGCAACGATCACCTCTTCGAGAGGTTTCGAGCGCTAGGTAGGGAGGCAGGTGGTCGTGGTCGTGGTCATGGTGGTCGAGGCCGCGCTGAGGGGTTGCGGCAACTACTGCAAAGATTGCAGCTCGAGCATCACCCCGTTGGGCGCGGACACGGACGTCCGACAAATTAAGGTAGGAGCGAGCGAAAACGCGTGAACGTTTACGCAGGCGGGAGAGAGCGCGAGCGAGCGAGCGCGAATGCGGGCGGGCGGGCTTCAGCGGCGGCGGCGCGGGCGGCGGCGCGGGCGACGGCGCGGGCGGCGGCGGGCAGCGGGCGGCGCGGCGGCGGCGCGGCGAGGTACCCCTCCCCCGCGAACCCTACGCGGCCCTAACGCGGCCCCCTCCCCCGCGGACCTTACGCGGCTCTAACGCGGCATCTCTCCCCGCGGACCCTACGCGGTCCTAACGCGGCACCCCTCCCCGCGGACCCTACGCGGCCCTAACGCGACAACCCTCCCCCGCGTGACGTCAGCCCCTTCACCCTACAACTCACCCCCCCCCCTCTGGCCCGGATGCACCAAAATTCTCCCCCCCCCCTTCGCGTGACGTCATCCTTTGTAATATGAGATGGCGCATGTAAAGCATCTCAAATACCCCTCCCCGCCTCTGGCCCAGATGCACCAAATCCCCCCCCCCCCCCGCGTGACGTCATCCCTTGTAATATGAGATGCCGCATGTAAAGCATCTCAAATACCCCTCCCGCGTGACGTCGTCCCCCTCGCCCCTCGAATCCCCCCCCCCCCCCGGTGCTCCCGGTCCAGTACCGGTGATCCTATACTACTATGTAGGTATACATAATTCACATGTGCAATACTTACGAATGACAATAGGATCCTTGAATTGATATCTTCGTTGGCTGTCACGCGACACAAATCACACGTCGCGACATGCACGATGCGAGGTGTTACGCGAGAATATCGGCTAGGCGCGCTCTATCCGGCCAGCTGGAGACACGATACCGCGCATTCATTTGTTTACAGGCGCGGATTTGTAACGGCCACGCGCCGTACACGAATTTGTAGGCCGCGTCTATCGGGCGTGCAACGTCAAAATAACATCTCATAGTCATTTTGCCTTACCTCAGATTTTTACTTTCAATATGTTATGCATAATTATGTGTAACAGTATGCATATAAAACATTCTGTACAATCCTTGCAATTATCTTTCCAAGAAATATCCTTTTTACATCGACTTTCCGCGATTACTCTTGTACATTGTCGTACTTTGTAGAAAATCGTATGTACCCAACTGCAAATGTTTAAACAATGTATACATTGTTTTTTATCGTAATAGTTTCGCGAAATGAAACAAAGTCAACGTAAGTGTGTACAATTAAAAGTATATAATTACGTGTGCTTCTTCTTATAAGAAACGATATCTGTATTTTATGTTTCATATAAAAGTAAACGTAAAGTCATTTGACAGTGAATGATAATTTACAAAATATGTTGAGTATATAAAATTATTTTTCAATCATACAAATAATGTACAACTCGACATTTTGGACAACTATTGTCTTTCAGGAAATATTAAATAATATTAAAGAAATTTATTTGACCGTACATATCAAACCAAATTAAATTAGAATAATCGCCACAGCGGTCCAAAAAATATCACAATTCTATGATTATTGTAAATTTTGCATATGTTAATCTAATTTCCGAAGATTTTTTGCATGACATTTTGGCTTTTTACAAGTATGTGCTTTCTAAGTTGAAGCATATACAAAGCACACACTTGTAAGTTGAAGCACATACTCTCTATTCCCTGCTTTAAATAACTTTTCTTAATATACCAAAAATTCGCTACTTTAACTAACTTACCTTCGTTCATACATGTACTATTTCCACATAAATATCAGTCATTTATGTCTATTAGTACTCAAAATAACTGCTATATTTGTCAAATTTTTTTGTTAATAACTTTTTAACAAACAACGAGCGACGGCTAAAAACTTTTGAAGGTCACTCAGGGTCATTACCTTGACAAAATATGTCAAGGTCAAGGTCATCGGGGGATAGTCCCTGATCGGTGAAAATTGATTTAATTAAAGGGAAGAAGGGGATAATATGTATATCACACAATAAAATAATATTAGGCTATTAAGCTTGGACCGTTGTGGCGATTATTCTAATCTAATTTGAAATATTAAATTATGAAATTGTATAATATACCGACGATGAGAGTGAAACACATAATATGAACATAGTGCGTGCTAAAGATACGTAATACGATTTTCTAGTAAAACAGACAATAATATTCCAGATATATACTCAAGGGCTGCTCCCCTACAAATTGTGAAATTGTCATTATGTGTGCGCTTCCCAACGAGTACACTTTCCTTCAGATCCGCGCCGAGAAAACATTAGCAGGTTAACTGGAGTAGCAGTCTGGATCGTATAAGTTGACAATGAGTGACAGCGAGAGGGAGGCAGTAATAATCTCTCTCTCGCTCGCTCACTCGACCGCGATGCGCCGAGCGAGCGAGCGAGACACAATATCATTCCCTCCTTCTCGCTGTCACTCACAATCAGCTGACATCGATCGAGAGCGCTAGTTCAGCGAGCACGCTATAGCTTTTTCGGTGCGGATCTGAAGGTGTGTACGTGTTGAAAAGCATAGGTAATGCTACTGTAACTATTTGTAGGGGGGCAGCCCCTGAGTATATACGTGAAATATTACATAATACTGATGGTGGTTCAAAAGTGATCAAAAACTGAATTCAGCGTGATATGTATATGCCCGTGAGGTAACGCTCAACATCGACGTTGCGTATAGCAGTGCGATAGGACGTCTGACTGCTAATACGCTGGCCCGGATTCGATTCTTGTTACTTCCACTTTTTTTTTCTTGAAATTTTTTTTAGGCTTTTCACTATAAGGTAATAATTATTCCATTTTTTTCTTTTTCCAAAATGGAGAGGCATGTTCAAAATAATTTCCTTCATAAGTAGTCGACACTTACTAATTCTTTTGTATAACAATAGAACACTAGATATAATAAAGGAACGCATATGTAACGTTTTGAACACAATACGAACCAGAAGAGAATAAAAGATTCGGTAAATATGCCGATCAGGGACCATTCCCCGATGACCTTGACCTTGACATATTTTGTTAAGGTTATGACCCTGAGTGACCTTCAAAAGTTTTTAGCCGTCGCTCGTTGTTTGTTAAAAAGTTATTAACAAAAAAAGTTTGACAAATATAGCAGTTATTTTGAGTAGGGGAGACCGGGGCGAAACCGGCGGTTTTTTTTTCGGTGCCGATTTTTAACAACAAAATAAATAATTTTAGTTAAATGTGGTATACGATTGTAAAGAGTGAACCTTTAGCTACAAAATTTATATGGAAAATTTTTGTCTACGTCGTTTTGTTTAACCGGTATAGAGCAGAAACGACAACGGTGGAAAAATTGAGATCTCAAAAATGGCGGGGTGGAATCGTCACCCCCCTGGGGCGGATCCGTCGCACTCCATTTTCAATACTAATACGTATAGCTGATCCTGAAAAATAATAAGATACATTTTAATAATTGTTTCTTTTTTAAGAAAAAAATATAAAAATTTATTTTTTTTTAATTTTTATGCAAAACATCAAAAAATAATTGTTAATAATAAATAATAATAATTGTTAATAATTGTTAATCGTTGTTCTTCTTCAACCAGTTGTTGCACGTGGTTCTCCAGATATCGAATTGTTTTGCAGCTGCGTAAGCGCTCATTTTATCTTTTTTCACCGCAAGAACTGCCTTCTTGAGTTTCTCCTTGTCGACGGGAGTCGTTTTGCGACGATACGTGCGTACCATTTCCCTATGTATACAAAGTAACGCACGTGCAAGGGAAGACAGAATCACGCTCGAGGGAAACCTTGTAGCCGGAGGCTACAGCGGTGCCGCCGACAGACTCCATCACCGACAGCGTGGCCGAGTGAGTGGCTGGCGCTCGGCGCACCCGAGCTGTATCATAACTATGGCACGATATAGAGTTAATAATTTATTTTTCGTTCTTTTTCTTTCGTCCGTTGCCCGAAAAGATTAACTTTGTTTTATTTTCCTCTTGTGCGTGCCACTAAAAAGGCAAACTTATATAGATATATATAGTCGTAATATTAGCCGCGTTGTCGAAAGACTAATTACTTAGATTATAGCTATTAAGAGTCGCGTAGAGCAGACCTCGGCAAGAAATGCACTTCTCGGCCGATTTTCAACTGGCTCCGCCTACCGCTGTTCCCCTTACCTCGCCGTCCCGCGCGCGGCCTACGAATCGCCCGAGGCTCAGGACCGTAAAAATATGTTTACAATAGCTTTCCACGTCACCCGTGAGGTACTATTGTTGACGCGTTTTTTTTTGTGGTATCTTCTGTAGGCCTAATCCACTGATGACTGATATACGACCCTTTACCTAATTGAACCATAATTAAGGAAATTAACAATAAATGAAGATTTAAGTTGACTTTCGGGATTTTTTACACGCGAGAGCGGGAACGTCGACTTGCATATTAGTTGTAGCAAGCCGCATAAGACGCGGTAAAGATTTGTCGCTTAAAGAAGAACGTTTTTTACTTTTTATAAGTTTCATTTTTGAAAATGAAGTCTCACATAAATATGTGGATCCAAACATGGAATAAATACAAAGTCCGAAATCATAGTTTTGGGTATGATTTTTTCAAAATTCTGTAAAAATCAGTGCCGATTTCTTTAATCGTTTTGAGAAATGTCATTGTGTGATGTGTCCACTACGATCATGAGAGTTTATAACTGATGTTTCAACAGATTTATTTTTAAAGCTGCGAGAGACAAACAACATCGCCCATATAACGGCGACTGTTGGTAGAAAACAATCGGCGACGCTGTTGCCGATTGTTTTCTAACAATCTTATGCATATCACTTGTGAAGGTCGTAGTGGGCACATCGGCAGATCGAGTTAACAGCTTTTATTCCTCTTTGAATAAATCATCTTCAGGATGGATGATAAAAGGTATGCTCAACAATTTGATAAATCTTGGGAAGCTAATTATTTCTTCAGTTACATTTCCGATCGAACGGTATGTTTACTTTGCGGTTAATAAAAAAATTTGTAATAAAGAGGCATTTCATAAAACTTCATTCGATTGAATATTCCAATTATTCAAATTCAGAGAAATTGAATATTATTGAAGGATTAAAATTGGTTTATCAAGAAAGTGCATCAATAACTTCTTCTAAATTTTCTTCTCAAAAATCCCTACTAGCCTCTTACGCTATTTCTTTCCTCATTGCACAAAACTCAAAGTCATTTACCAAAGGTACTTTTGTGAAAAAGTGTATCATCGAAGCAGTAAAAGCTTTCGACAATTCCTTGACTCTTGACGAAGCAATGAGCATACCTCTCAGTGCAAAAACTATTACTTCAAGAATTACTGATATGAGTAATTCTATAACGGAAAAATTAAAGAACCTTTTGACGTCATGTACATATTTTTTGTTATGTCTTGACGAGAGCACCGATATTCGACACACGAGTCAACTGAGTATTTTTACTCGAATCGTACAAGACGATTTCTCGTGTGTTGAGGAGCTTTTAGATTTCGTCCCTTTAAACACCACGACAACGGGTCTTGATATTTTTGTAGCAGTTGAAGAGTCGCTTAAAAAATTTGGTATTAATTTTAATAAATGTTCTTCGATTGCAACTGATGGCGCAAGAGCTATGACCGGTTCAAAGATAGGATTCGCCGGTCAATTAAAGCAGCGAAACATTAATATCCCTCTTATACATTGTATAATCCATCAAGAAGCACTAAGCGGCAAAGTTGTGAAACTGTCAACAGCTATGGAGACTGTGACAAAAATAATTAATATAATTAAAGGTGGACAGAAGTTCCTTAGTCATCGAAAATTTAAATTATTTCTCGAGGAACATAATGCTATTCATACAGATGTCCCACTTTATTGTTCAGTACGTTGGCTTAGTGCTGCTAAATGTTTGGAAATATTTTTTGCCATAAGAAAAGAAATCCTCCTTTTCTTGCAAGAAATAAACAATCCAAACTTTCAGGAATATATAGTCATTTTGCAAAATATCACATTTCTCTGTGAGCTTGCCTTTATTACTGACATGACTAATCAACTTAGGCTTCTCAATTTAAAGCTGCAAAGACCAAATCAAAATATTTCCCAATTAGTTAGTCATGTCGATTCTTTCCGAAGAAAATTACAGTTATTCAAATCTCACTTAAATAATAATAATTTTCACTTTTTTCCTTCTTGCCAGATTCTTATCGAAGAACACGGCAGTAACTGTAATTTCAAGGAATATATTAATTTCGTAGATTGTCTTATAGAAGAATTCAATACGCGTTTTAGTTGTTTTGAAAAACTTAGAACCGAATTAATTCTTTTTGAGAATCCCCTTACAGCGCCAATCGAAGAACAGCATCTTGACTTGCAGGATGAATTATGTGATTTACACAGTGACATTTCTCTAAAAACGGTTAAAGAAACCGGTGCTAATTTTTTCAAACTTTTGAAAAAATCATCATACCCAAAACTTCATGATTTCGGACTTCGAATTTATTCCATGTTTGGATCCACATATTTATGTGAGACTTCATTTTCAAAAATGAAACTTATAAAAAGTGAAAAACGTTCTTCTTTAAGCGACAAATCTTTACCGCGTCTTATGCGGCTTGCTACAACTAATATGCAAGTCGACGTTCCCGCTCTCGCGTGTAAAAAATCCCGAAAGTCAACTTAAATCTTCATTTATTGTTAATTTCCTTAATTATGGTTCAATTAGGTAAAGGGTCGTATATCAGTCATCAGTGGATTAGGCCTACAGGGGATACCACAAAAAAAAAACGCGTCAACAATAGTACCTCACGGGTGACGTGGAAAACTATTGTAAACATATTTTTACGGTCCTGAGCCTCGGGCGATTCGTAGGCCGCGCGCGGGACGGCGAGGTAAGGGGAACAGCGGTAGGCGGAGCCAGTTGAAAATCGGCCGAGAAGTGCATTTCTTGCCGAGGTCTGGCGTAGAGACTCACTTCTAGATTAGGATTATTGGTTTTGTTTTGGGTTTTCTCCTAAGCGTTAGCTTCTTTTAATTTTTCATACATTGCGCGGTGCGATAGAGTTATTCGCACAGTAAAAATAGTATATAGTTGTATAGGGGATAAAACCCGAGATTCAGCGTTAATTACGCGAAAGCGTATATCGATTACGCCCGTTGTCGCGTGTAGAGGTAAATTAGGCGCGACGTGTTAATGAGCGCGTAGATACGAGCCGATTACGTGTCAGCGGACACCGTGATAGAGATTCCGACAAAGTCCGACGCATGTGATGAGTGGATACTGCACAGACATAATCCGAGTAAACAAACGTTACCAACGTGTTCATTGAGCGTCGAATAAGACGTTAATAGCGTTCTCTGAGAATCCTAACCTCTGTGCAGCTAAAACTCTGCACGGACCTCGTGCGAACAAGCGATCGTTGGCAATGGCCTACCGAGGTCCTAATTAGCGCAAATACCGAGTTTCGCCCTGATCCGACCTGGGTGCAGCCAATACCCTGCACAAGCACCTTCTTCAGGAACAAACGACAGGGATGACTTCACTAGATCTCGAGGAAGCCCGCGGACCAAGTCCCGCCGTTCTACGGACCCTGTGCAACAAAGTCACTGCACAGACCTTTCCCGAGGAAAAGACTGTTATAGGTGCGTTCGCGAGAGTCTAACAAACGTGTCCATCAAGGTCTCGTTCTAGTCCGACGATTGTGCAGGAAGATCACTGCACAAAGTTCGAAAGTAAAAATAAATGTGCGGAGGGTCCTTAAGGGATGCTAAATAACATAGATATCGCGTTGCCGTTGAGATCTGACAGCGGTGCAGCAAACTTCCTGCACGAACGTCATCGCCGGGAAAACGCGTTATTTCCCGTGATATTAGTCGATAAGGATCAACTGTGATAAGAAGCGATCATTGTAAATCAATAAATGACGAAATTACGTCGTACCTGTGAAATCATGTAAAAGCATGTAATATGTCATATATAAATTCTCAAAGATATATCCAGAGATACGTTTCCAGCCTTTATGAAGATACAATAGACGATCGTACGACATTCCCGCGTGTTTGTCAGACTTGTTTGTCGGTTATGATCAGGCGATGATCACGTGACACGGCTGACGCAATACCGGGAGTGGGGGTACTGCGCAGGTGGGGACGTACGACGCAGCGCTCGAGAGCAGTCGCCCGGGAGATCTCTGAGAGACAACACAAGACCCGATACTGTCTAGTATTCGCGAACGTTCTCGAACATAGAATCTCGAAACAACCGGCGAGGCCCGCAGTATGGAGCGATATCCGGAAATATCACGTATCGGTGATAGTGCGTGCGACTTGTGCGAATAGTGCGTAGTTTCACATCCGTATGCGAAACAAAGGACAAACACGCGGGGGAATACGATATATTCTCACAACGACCAGTGACACCCATGTTGCGGACGGAAATTCGTAATTATTCGAAAATTGTCAATTTTACACGCGACACGCGAATTGTGATACACGATAGCGGTGATACACCAAGAGTGACTGTAAATTATCGTTGATCGAACTGAATGACTATTTATTCGAAATTTACTGAATAAATACATTGCTATACAAAGTGATATCCTGAGTGTCTGAAATCATTCGACGATATCTTGTGATCATTCCTGAGTCACCTTCCAAGCGGGAGATCCCTCGATTATCGATATTCCTGCGGAAATTAAGTGCGAGTAAATGCACATTGCTTACGTTATACGTATACGGTATACGATACTTACCTGAGATTCTGCGACGATCCTTTGGGTGCTTCAACCGTGACGATCCAGTGGTCCAGAGCATCGTTGGTAGTAAGCGGCTTCTACGAAGGAGGTCCATCCGTGAGACAAGACGCAGGGCGGCCAGCAGCAGTCCGGAACACCTGAAACAGAGGAAAAGGGGAATTAGTCGACAGATACGGTTAGTAGTATACTTACCTCTCTCGGTTTAACGGGTAAAATCGAGTGGCGACCGTGCTTCACGAATTTTCAAGATTTTCGGAGATACTGATGAATGAGTCGTATCACGCGTGACCTAACGTGTCCGGTTACAACCTAACCTAAAATCGCCGTGAGCTGAAGTCGTGCGCCCGGCGCGCCACAGTGACGAGACTGCCGGATTTTCCCCGCGTGCTTACTGACGAATTAGCCCCAAACACAAGTTTCAGGTTTAATCGCCCACGTAATATTGGACATGAACGATAATGAAAAAACTACACTGGATTCGTTTTCAGCATGCATTACTCTTTATAATCACGTACCTGGAGATTTGGAGAGCAAATATTATTGCAGTTATTACAAAATTTCCACGCGCAGAAAATTTCCCTTTCACCTTCTGAAAACACGTTTGCCCTCGTAAAAATCATAACACGGCAGGTAACCTGCCGAGGCTCCAGGAGAAGGCGGTACTGGTCAGACGTTGGCGGGAGTACCTCGCCAACGTCCAATATGGAAGAAAGACCGCCGACGCCATCCAGCCCTGTCTAGCGGAATGGCTGGACAGTCGGGGATACGGAATATCGTTCCACGCTGTGCAGGTGCTCACCGGACACGGATGCTTCGGTGTGTACCTGCACAGAATAGGGAAGGAGGCCACGACAAAGTGCCATCACTGTGACGAGGTGAGGGACACGGCGCAGCACACGCTGGAAGAGTGCCCAGCGTGGGCAGAACAGCGCCTTGTCTTACAGGGGGAGGTCGGCAACGACCTCTCCCTCCCGGCCATAGTGGCGGCTATGGTCGGGAACGAAAGAAGGTGGAGGGCCTTTCTGCAATTTTGCGGGAAGGTCATGTCTGCCAAGGAGGAGGCGAAGAAGATCCGCCGCGGGGAAAAAGATCCCCCGGCGGCGGACCTCCCACATTAGATTTCAGGATACCCGTGGAGTTTTAGTGGGTAGGAATCCCACACTCCCCTCGCTCCTTCCCCTGAGGAGCGGGGGGGTCTTCCCCCTCCAACACCAGAGGGGGCCGCTGGGCCACATACCGGGCTTCGGCCCAGGAACCCAGCGGTTGAAGATTTCTCCACGTTAAAAAAAAAAGGTAACTTGCCGAAACTCCGTTGGTCACATGGGTACCATAAGACGCGTTTACAATGTTAATAGCGAGTTCGCACAATATAGAGGTTCCGAGATATTTGATTTGACGATTTCACCCTCTTGACGGTCTCACCCCGGTCTCCCCTACTAATAGACATAAATGACTGATATTTATGTGGAAATAGTACATGTATGAACGAAGGTAAGTTAGTTAAAGTAGCAAATTGTTGGTATATTAAGAAAAGTTATTTAAAGCAGGGAATAGAGAGTATGTGCTTCAACTTACAAGTGTGTGCTTTGTATGTGCTTCAACTTAGAAAGCACATACTTGTAAAAAGCCAAAATGTCATGCAAAAAATCTTCGGAAATTAAGATTAACATATGCAAAATTTACAATAATCATAGAATTGTGATATTTTTTAATATGTCACAATTCTATAATTATTGTAAATTATGCATATGTTGCATATGTAGAAAGCACATGCTTGTAAAAAGCCAAAATGTCATGCAAAAAATTTTCGGAAATTAGATTAACATATGAAAAATTTACAATAATCATAGAACTGTGATATTTTTTAATATGTCACAATTTTATAATTATTGTTGTTGGGATTAAAGTGGAATAAAGCGCACGTGATTGCGTGTGAAAAAATGTGAGTTTAATGAAAAGAAAAGAGAGAATACAATATATATATATGGCGCTTGCGAGCGGTGCGGCGACCATGTTACAACTGAACTGGACGGAACAATGCTTTACGCAGTCGCGTTTAATCGCGCTCGATCTATGCGCCGTTAATACCGTTGAGGACATCTAACGCGTGAGATAAGAGTCTCTCGGTTCGCGTCGATAAAAGTGAAGTATGGCAAACCTATTGTGCGAATTGGAAGCAGTTCCGGATTTCGAACTTGTCGGGCAAGGATGTGCAGGCGTGAGTGGAAAGAAGATAAGTGCGTGATCGATCGTTAAAGAACAAGAAGTATATTTACAGAACAGGAAGATATACAGAAACGTGAATTGAGTGCGATCGGACAGTGTGCGATAATGCGAACTATTCTAATCGCAATAGAATCTCACAAAAGAAAAACGTGCGGAAGTGCGCGAAATCTAAGTGCGAGAGATAAACGTACACGACAGACTTTACTCGAGAGCTCAGCGCGAAGTGCGAAGATCGGCTTTTGGGGCGGGCTATTTATTGCCTCCGACCTTCCAGAAGATTCCTGCGATTTTCACATAATCCGCGAATCTTCCAGAAGATCGGAGGACAAGTTGTTTGTTATTTTGCAGATACAAACATCGTTCAAACGAAACGACGATTCAAGGGCTCGCGATTCGCCGCTTGGAGCCTGTCGACGCGCCGAGCCGAATAGGCGAGCGCGCTCTCGCGATTGGCTCGTCGCGCGCGGCGCGAGCTCTCGCGGAACCGCGGTCTTTTTTGAACATCCCGCCCGCCTCGTCGAGTATCGATCGACGACATGCGCGCGCATCTCTAATATAGAATGCGAGTTTGCGGGTCCCCCGGCTCTAGCACGTGGTCGAGCTGCGCGCGGATCAGCTGTTCTCGCGAAAATCAATATATCGATTGGTGTCGACGGAAGGTGCCCCGAGCGATGTTGTCAGGTGCCGAACGTCGGATCGCAGAATTTAGAGAAGACGTGCATCGAGTTTGAGTGACAGTAAGTTGTTTCTTAGCTCAGTATAAGTGGAAGTTAATTCGAAGTTTCGCGAGAAAAGCGGTCGGCAGCTGAGAACGGGGAGCCGACGCGAGGCTCTGCTGAAAATTATGAGTAAGTACCTTTAAATTAATTAAGACGCGAGATATAGTCACAGGGTAATTAAGCTACGTTATTTACAATATTTACAGAAAGTGACAGGTGGGGTTATGTCGCGCCGCAGACCACGTTACAGAACCGGATCGCGGCCGGCGTCGTCCGGCACCGGCAAGGGGACGAGCTTGACCACGGGACGCGTAAGCTCGCCGGCGGCGGTCCGCAGGTCCACCACGCGGACCTGGCCGTCCTCTCCGGGATGCAGGCGAACGACTCGCGCTAGTGGCCAGCGGCACGGGGGAGTAGTTTCACCCTTGACGAGGCAGAGCTGGCCCTCCTGGATGCCGCCTCGCGTCGTCCACCACTTTGGTCGCGGCGTGAGCCCCTGGAGGTATTCGCGGGACCATCGCTCCCACAGGTGGTCTCTCATCATCTGCAGCAGGCGCCAGCGGCTCAGGCGATTGGGCGGCACGTCAAGGGCGGATGGCTCCGGGATGGCTGTGAGCGGGCCTCCGATCAGGAAGTGACCGGGAGTGAGTGCCGCGAGGTCCTCTCCGGGTCGTCTGACAGCGGCTGAAGCGGGCGAGAGTTGAGGCACGCCTCGACCTCAGCGAGGAGTGTGCTCATCTCCTCAAATGTCAGCCTCGTCTCGCCGATGACCCTGCGAAGGTGCAGCTTCATGGCCTTCACGGACGCCTCCCACAGTCCGCCGAAGTGCGGAGCGGCGGGGGGGTTGAACCGCCACTAGATGCCATCGTCCGCCAGTCTTCCGACGATGCGGTGAGCCTCTCGGCTGGCCGCCTGGAACAGTGCTCGGAGTTGGCGGTCGGCCCCCACGAAGTTGGTGCCGCAGTCGCTGTAGACGACCCGGCAGAGGCCCCGGCGGGAGACGAAACGGCGGAAGGCAACCAGGAAGGCGTCAGCGGTGTAATCGCTCACCACTTTCAAATGGACAGCGCGGGAGCTGAAACATACAAAGATGGCCAAAAAGCCTTGTAGGCCTTGTGGCCTCGCCCCTTGGTGGTCCTCAGAAAGACAGGGCCGGCGAAGTCGACCCCGGTGTACAGGAAAGGGCCGCTTGGTGTGACTCGTGCCTTCGGCAGGGCTCCCATCAATGGCTGCGGGGTGGCCGCCCGCCATCGGACGCATGGCAAGCACCGTTGGATGAAGCGACGAACGACCTGACGGCCCCGCGGAATCCAGTACCGCTGCCGAATGATTGCGAGAGTGGCCTGGGTTCCCCCATGGAGGCCGCGGCGGTGGCTGGCATCGACAATCAGGTAAGTCAGGTGCGAATCGGTAGGTAGAATGATCGGGTGCCGCTGATCGTAAGCCAACAGCGAATGTTTAAGCCTCCCTCCGACCCGCAGGATGCCGTCGGTGCCGACGATCGGGGAGAGTCCACGAAGCGGACTCCGTCCGGACACCGTCCGCTTGGCTCGAACATCCTCGGTTTCCCGACGGAAGGTTACCGCCTGCACCACCCGTGTCCACTGCAGCAGCGCCTCGTCCAGCTCCGTCGGGCTGAGCATTCCGGGGTCGGTGGAAGCGGGCCGCGTCCGCCAGCGGCGGATCCACGCCGAGACGCGAAGTAGTCGTCGGAGGGAGGAGAAGCGGGTCAGCTCCTCGGGCTCCCGTGCATCAGAGGCGGCGAAGCACTGGGCCGCCCGCCGTTCCGGAGGGTCGTCGCTGTCCGGGAGGCCAGGGTCAGTCGGCCAGTTCGATGGATCCCCGGCAAGGAAGTCCGGCCCGGTCCACCATAGCGGGTGCTCAATCAGCTCCCCCGGCGAGACACCTCTGGAAACGCAGTCGGCCGGATTCAGTCGTCCAGGGACGTGCCGCCACGTAACATTCGGGCTTGCCCTCTGAATTTCAGCGACTCTGTTTGCTACATAGGTTTTCCATTTTGCAGGGTGCCCGCGGATCCTCCCGAGTGCCACCGTGGAGTCCGACCAGAGGACGGTCGGGACGCCCTCCAAGTGGAGCGCCTCGAAGGTGTGCTCGACCAGCTTGGCGAGCAAAGCGGCCGCGCTCAGCTCCAGTCGAGGAAGAGCGATCTGCTTCAAGGGGGCGACCTTGGTCTTCGCCGTTACCAGAGAGACGCGAGGCTTGCCGGAGCCTCTCACCACGAGGTAGATGACAGCGGCATAGGCTCTCTCGGAGGCGTCCGAGAAGCCATAAAGTTCGACGTTGGTCTTAGGCGAGTCGTACCCGAACCAACGTGGTATCCGGATCCCTTCGATCAAGGGGAGCTCCTCCTCGAGACTCGTCCACGCAGCGGCTTCGGCGGGGGCCAAGGGGGAGTTTCAGTCCAGGCGTTGAATCCACGCCGCCTGGATTAGAAGTTTCGCTCGGACGATGAGCGGTGCCAGCCACCCCAGCGGGTCGAACAGCCGAGAGGTCTGCGACAGCACTGACCGCTACGTTGAGGGCGAAGTCATGGAACGTCGGACGGTGAGCGCGAAGTCGTCGGTCGTCGGGTTCCATCGGAGGCCCAGGACGGAGCAGTCATCGGATGGTAGGAGAGCGACGGCTGTCGGCTGCAGTCGGTGCTCTGGAGGGACGTCCGCCAGAAGGGCTTCGTCGTTCGCTGCCCATCTGCGGAGCGGGAAACCGCCCGCCAAGCATATCGAAGCCACTTGCTCCCGGCGGCGGCGACAGGTTTCCAGTGCAGCGTCCCCGGTGAGTACATCATCCATGTAAGTGTCCTCCTCCGATACCTCTGCGCCCAGCGGGAAGCGACTCCTCTCGTCGGCCGCGAGCTGGCGACAGGACCGTATCGCGAGAAACGGCGCGCACCCCTGTCCGTAAGTGACCGTGACCAGTTCGAATATTAATATCTGCCCGTCTTCTTCGCACCACAGGATCAGCTGCAGACTCCGATCATCAGGGTGGACCAGAATCTGCCGGTACATCTTCTCTATGTCGGCAGTGAAGACGTACCGGTGACGTCTCCATCGAGAAACGACGTCCGACAGGGGCGGCAAAAGGTTCTGTCCCGTGTGCAGGAATTGATTCAACGAGCCGAGTGCGGTACGCGAGGAGCCATTGAAGACGACGCGGATTTTAGCGTCGGAGCCCGATCCCTTGAGCACGCCGTGATGTGGCAGGAAGCTCACTCGAGCGGGATCGGCGAATACTCCGAGGTGCGGCGTCATGTGCCCGAGCGCGAGGTACTCGCTCATGAAGGCACGATACTTTTCGCCGAACGACGGGTCGCGCGCGAAACGTCGCCTCATGGTGTCGAGCATGCGGGAGGCAGCGCGACGCGTGGCTGAAAGGTCCGGTAGCCCAGACCGGACCGGCAGTCGGACCTGGAAGCGGCCGCTTGGAAGACGTTGATGGGTCCGGACGAAGTGGTCCTCGCACTCCTGTTCGGCCGGGGTGAGTGGCAAGGCAGCACGAGGTGGCTCCTCCCACTGCCAGAAGCGGCGCATTACAGCGGTCAGATCTTCGAGCGCGGAGCACTGGAGTGTCGACACGGCAGATGTTTGATGACCGATCCCCACCGCGCCCAGGAGCAGCCATCCGAGTCGTGTTAGCTGCGCGATCGGCTCCGAGGACCCCCCGCGGCGGAGATCCGGCAATACGAGACGCGCGTAGGCCTCAGCTCCCAGTAACAGCTTAACGGGGTCCTGAGCCAGGAACTCGGGGTCGGCCAAGGCGAGACCGTCGATGTGCGGCCACGAGCGGACAGAGCTTTCGACGCCTCCGCTCTACAGTGTCAAACGTGGCAACACTAAGGCGGAAACAGTCATCGAGAATTGTCCGTCGCGCGACGAGAGGGAGACCGCGACACGTCCCCTCGAGAAACCTGTTTGGAGTCCGCCTACCCCGTAGATAGCCACGGACGATGGCGTGCGCGGCAACCGCAGGCGTTGGGCGAGAGGCTCGGCGATCAGCGAGGTCTCGGATCCCGGATCGATCAACGCGCGAACGGAATGGAGGACCCCGTGGCGATCAGTCACCGTAACACGCGCGGTCGCGAGTAGCACGGGCGCGCACTCCGCGGGTGGACGCTTTGCGACGTGGACTGTCGGCGTCGAACTAGGCGCGGGAGCGGGCAACGCGGCTGTAGCAACCGTCGCAAACGCGTCGTGTAGCGACGTATGATGACGACCCGAACACTTGGCGCAAGTCTTGGAGGAGTTACACTCACCGATAAGATGTCGACCAAGGCAGTTCCAGCACCGCTGGTGAGTAGTCGCTATCTCTCGCTTCTCCTGTGCCGTCTTTCGTCGATACTGGTCGCAGAAGGCAATAAAGTGTTCTTTTTTGCAGATTGAGCAGCTGCGACTGGAGTCCGTCCCCTGGGTCCTAGCGTGGTTGGCACGAGCGGAGCGACTCTTATCGCCCGGCTTCCCCGACGTCGACTCACCTCTGGATGTCCGCAGAGCTTCCTGCGTCATCATCTGCTCCTGCAGGAAGTCACGAAGGTCTTTATAGGCAGGTGGCAAGGCGGATTTTCCGAGCGTGTTCTCCCATTTGCGGCGAGTCTTGGCATCGAGAAGGTCGACCACCAGATGCACAAAGAGATCAGTGCCGTCCGAGATGGGACGTCCGATGCCATCCAGGGCGCCGACGGTGGAGACCACTCCGTGGAATATTCGCCGAAGGTCAGCGGCGGAGTCCGATTTCATCTTAGGTAAGGCGAGGAAAGCGGCGAGGTAAGATCTCACCAGCAGCCGCTTATTCTCGAAATGATCGATGAGCGTGTCCCAGGCGCGCTCGAAATTACCTTCTGTCGACGGTAAGTTCTTAATCAGCTGCTCAGCGTCTCCCTTTACGCTCGTCTTCAAGTAATGGAACTTTTCCACTTTTGACAGGGCGGAGTCCGAGACGACGATGGAGGAGAAGAGATCACGGAACGCAGGCCAATCTTCGAACTTCCCCAAGAATTGCGGCAGCTGGATACGAGGCAACACGCTACGTGAAGTCGCAGGCTCCGTCTTGATTGACTTATGCGACTCCTCGGCGGACGCCGTTTCAAGCAGTCTTTGTTCCTGTTCGAGGAGCTTGGACCGTTGTTGGATGTAAGCGGCCTCGACTACCTCCATAAAATCGTCGGTATTGTATGCGTGCTTATCAAATTGCTCACCGTAATCTGCTTGCAGAATCTCGTGTTGCGCCTGGAACTTGTTCCATCGTTCCTCCAGGACTTTCAACGTGGATCGTACTGTTGTGCCGGTACCGGGGGTTGAGCTCAGGGCCGGCACAAGGATTCGAGAATTCCGGATTGGGGGAGAGATGCACACCACGGAGTATTCAAATAATTATAACTGAGATATTTCTTCAATAAATATCTTTACTCAAATGATTTACAATTGTTAACGGTCTTTATTTCTTTGTTCAGTTCCCGAGATTATTCTAAGTTTGTTAATCAGTAAAAGTGACCGCACGTATACTTCAGAATCTTATAGCAGACTGCCCGCCCGATCTTCCGAATCGGCGGCATTTATAAGGTCGGCACGACGTTCTGTTGCTAACTCGGGGGCTCCCGAGTTAGCGTGGACTTCGCTCTGTGCTGATCTTCGCATCAGCGTTTTCGGTCAACCTGGAGTTGAACGCTCCGGGTTCCGGTGTCGGATTGCATCGGATGATCGTCGTCCGATGCAATCGTCAGGTTTTTCGGTTGCTAGGGTATTGGTTATATAATTAATAGTTATACGGTTGTGCGCTCACAACATCCCTTCCCCCGTGGAAAAAGAAAAACGTAGTTTTTCGTTTATTTATGTGTGTTTTCTTTTTCCTTGAGGGGTTACAATCTAGGTGTTTTATGCTATTTTACATGATTGTTTTTGTATTATAAATTTTTTTAGTGGTCCCTTCTTTTCTGTATTACATAAATGATTACAGCTATGATACTTATTACTATTACAATTGTGACTGTGGAGCCTACGGGATATATAATATTTTTATTCGTGAAAATGTTCGATTGGTTATTAAAGTCTGGTAAATACATTTTTACATTTTACTATACACTCGGTTTTTGGTCTCTAAATATATATCTGGTGTAGTTAATTTACAATTGTCGTGTAATGTAATTTTTCCGGTTTTACTTCGGTCGGCTATGAAATAGACAGGGAGATTTTGAGCGCAAGTGAATTTGGTATTATCTCGCGTACATTCATTTAAATTGTTTTCTTTTAATATTACATAATTATATTTTTTATTGGGAGTACGCGTATAACATGTTATTTTTCGTATGTGTCAAGTAGTCTGTAATACCTATCGTCAACGTCTTTCGTAAGGTCAGATAGAATGGTAGTGATCATTAGTACTTGTTCGTCTATTTCTTCACGGTACATTTTCATTATTTGAAAGTGTTTTCGTTTGCTGCAGGTGTCCTATCTTCTCGAAGTAGATGCTTGGCTCGTTGATAAACGGTATTTCACACGGTGGTACGGGTAGCTCTCATGTTGCGAGGTATTGATAAAGAACGAGCATTCTGTAGCTTCTTTTTTATCTCGTCTTAGATTCTGCTGTCTCGTAATTTTATTTATATCTTTAGTCTTGGCGAGTTTTATTCGCTTCAGTCTGAGTCTGTCGGTTGTGCCGTTTAGTTCACTGTCTGACTCTATTAACAATTAAAAAAATTATGCCTCCGACAGGATCG
This sequence comes from Harpagoxenus sublaevis, assembly GCA_030770355.1. Lineage (NCBI taxonomy): Eukaryota > Metazoa > Arthropoda > Insecta > Hymenoptera > Formicidae > Harpagoxenus > Harpagoxenus sublaevis. Next base: position 63,323 of record JASTWR010000525.1, on the reverse strand, counting down.
GATGTGCCAATGTGGTTTGAGCGTGACTTTGAAATAGAAATTGAGGTCGAGGAGCCTCAGTTGGCAGTGTTCCCTTTGGAACCTCTTCGCGCTTGGTTTATGCGCCATGCATTTGAACCTGACGGCGGTTTTATCCTCCCTTGGCCTATTCGTGGTCCTGGTCGAGCGGTACAGGAAATTCTCGCGGCTCGACAAGCACGGGAAGAACGGCGACGTTTTGCGGCTGTTATGCGGGGTCGGCGTTTTCCCACCGACGATGGTCGGGTGATGCGCCCCCCTCGCCTTGATTTACCAGTCGGGGTAGGACATGGACGTCCCATCCTCCAGGACTGAGGTAGGATTGTTTTTATTTTGGTTTTTATTATTTTTGGGGAACGCTTTTGCTTAATTTTCTTTGCTTTTATTCGTTAATAAATGTTTTTAATTTATTATATATGTCGGTAGTATTCGGCAATGGGAACGAGTCTCCTATTGTAACGTCGTTTGGCTTTCGAAAGTCTCTAACGATTCGTAATTTTTGTTTTCCCGAGGCATCAGGTTTTTTAGGAACCACTAATATTGGTAAATTCCACTGACTCGTCCTACGGCAAATGGTTTCATCTTTTTGCATTATCTCTATCTGTCGATTTACTTTTTCTTTATGCTTCTCGGGTAGGCGGACGTTCGCCGGCGCGCTATCAGCTCGCGTTGTGTTCTCATGTTTCACTGCCGAGGTGCGTGTTAGCTTATCGTTTTCTAATTGTAAGTGAGATACATCGCAAAAATCGTTGCATATCTGCTCTAACGCCTTTCTTTCCTTATTATTTAAATGTTTCATGCGTTTTTTACGTGATTTTTCTCGTCGTTCTTGAATTGACTCGCGCTCTTCAGTCGAGTGTAATGTGCGTACGTCAGTCGTGTCATTCACCGACACCTCTTCTAGAGTTACATGCGGTGTAACCATCTCTACTGCCTTCTCGGTAATATTTAATTTGCTTATCGGACAAGTGGAATCTATGGGTTTTATCATGAAACTTCCGATAAAGACTTCAGGAATAGGTTTTACACGTTTTACAATACCTATTTTATTTTGATCTGCAGCTCTCGTTCGTATGATTGTTTTACTGCGGGGTGGTAATATTATCTTTTTATATGGTCGGAGCTTAAGATTTACTCCGCCAATTTTCAATACACTCTTTCCATGGAGGCAGTCAGCTCGGTGATTTTTGATAAAGTCGATTCCTAGTATTCCCTCATATTCCATCGGGAAGTCGTTGTTTACCACGTACATCGTGTGGCGTATGAATTTCTTTCCCAAGTTTATTGTGGCTTTTATTTTGCCAAGGGTATACAGCTGGTGTCCTGTTATCCCTGTCAGCGCGAGTTTTTTCTCACGCATTTGTGTATCGCCCTTCAGGTTACCTATTTTGATAAAGGTGAGGGCTGCTCCGGAATCAAGTAAAAAATTTATTTTTCCCGTTTTGGCTTCTTCCACCGGGAGTGTTACTAGGTCGAGATTATAATTTTTATCAGTTTTACTCCTCACTTGAGTAATCTGATACTCGCTCACGGCTCGTACGGCTCGTGCCTTATTCTTTCTCTGTCTCTTTTCTTCTTCACTGCTACTGCTGCTGCCGCTGCTGCTGCTATACGATATTTCGTCGTCCTTGTCTGACGCATGCTTTCTTGCTCTCGCTGCTGCATTTACCTGTGGCTTTTTATTACCATCAGTTTTCAATTGGCGTGCCCTTTCTTTTTCGGGTCGGCCATTTAACAGCCAACATTCTTCCCGTCTATGCCCTACTTTTTTGCAGTGATTACAATACTTTTCTACGGTATGTATTCCGCTAGGCTTTTCGGCTCTCGGGAGAGAATATCTATTTGCATATCGGCTCGTACGGCATTCTCGCGCGCAATGACCGTTCTCTCCGCACTTGTGGCATTGCCCTACCGCATTCCCTGTGCTTCGCGTATTCGCGGTGGAATATTTGTTCTTTACCGTTGCCTGGGCGTTCCGCGGGGAGGGGCCTCTCACCTTTTCTTCCGCGCTGGCGCCGGTTATCGCCTCTTGCAGGCTCTGGTATCGTTGCGCTCTTACTAATAACTTTATATCGTCGTGTAATCCGATTTGAAAATTATGCAGCGCTTGGATTTTAATATTATCCAGTATGGCCTTTTGCTGTTCCTGCGTGTGGCCCTTGCCCTCTTCCATTGCTTCATACAATTCGCGGGCTAAATTCTCGACGCGCCTACCGAATTCTTGCGCGCTTTCGCCGGGCTTTTGCGCTAGCGAGTTAAATTCCAGCTGCAAGTGCGTCATGCAGCGTTTTCCTAAATACTCTGTCTCGAGCTCGCGCTTCAACTGTTCAAAGTCACGGATATCGCGCGTATCAAAGTCTGTCATCGCCTTCCCTTTAAATTTCGTGCAGAGGATGGCTTCGAGTAGCATCGACTCGTCGGTCGGCTGAATATTCTTCATAGCATACGTGCTAGCGTTTATAAATTCTCGGACGCGTTCTCGCGATTCTCCATTGATCTCGGGTATCATTGCTCGTGCCTCTTTAAGGCTGAGGTACCCGTTAACTAGGCCCGGTTGGTTCCGGACGTCACTACGCGTTCGTCCGTATGTGATATCCAGCGGGCCCTGGCTGTGTACGCGGCGGTCCCGCGCGTCGGAATCGTGCGTGGCGGTTTCCATCCGGCCTACGCGGTCCCGTAATTCGCGAAAAGCGCGGAGAAGTTCGGCTGATCGGTCGAATTCCGCAGCCTCGACGCGGTCCATGCGTTCTTGCATGTCGCGCATCAGATTAAGTATGTCGGTAATTAAGGAGGCATCCGGCACTCCTGTTTGTGTTGGCTCGGCGGGTCGCGGTTGGTCTCTTTCGGACGGTCGCGGATTTGCCGCTCGCAGCCGGTTAATTTCCTCGCCCATCTGCTCGGGGGTCACGTCGACGCGTGCTTCGAGGTTCGTTGTCGTCCTTTGTTGGCTCATTTTGAGAGCTTTGGGAGTATAATCCTCTTCGGTAGGATCGAACACGTCGCTATCGTATGACGTTAGCGAGAATTCTCCTCTCCCGGAGTTATTGCCTTGTGTATCGGCTGAGGTGTCAGAACGTGCGTCTGTGACGGTTGGGTGCAGTCTAAGTACGTCGCGTTCGTTTTCGTCGCTATTCGCGATGTCGTTTTCGTCGCTATTCGCGGTTTCGTTTTCGTCTGTGCCCGCTGTATCTCTCTCGTGGTTGTCTCGGGGACCGTCGAGATCGCCTAACAGACTAGTATTCGTGAAGGAAAATTCGCGTTCTAGTATTACGTTCGGGTGCAATTCGAGTACCGGTGATTCTTCGGTCGAGAATCGCGATTCTAAATTCCGTCGGACGGGGTCTAAAACGGAGCTATCCGCATGTGATATGGCGCGAGAGTGATATCGGCTACGCTCGGTAGCTTGATGCGCTCGCTCGCTTAAAACAAACGACGCGTTTCTAGCGGGGCGGTTATGTTCGCCCTCCGACATTTACAGGGTTAGCGCCTTCAATTTCGTACGTCGGTGCTGAAACATCGCTCGCGAAAACTTTCAATTCGTCGCTCGCGATAGTACGTAACATGGAACGGACTTACAGTACGGTCGCACGCATGGTGTCCGCTTTCTGCTGTCGCCGCGTCGGAGTCCGGCAGGGCCGCTTCGCTGCTCCGCGTTGTCTCTGCTTCGCGGGGTCTCGCCTGCGCTGCTCCGCTGTCCGGCTGGGTGCGTCCCTGGGGCGCTGCCTCGGCTGTTGAGTCCGTGCGGTAGGTCGGGGCCTCTCCGGTGTCACTGTTGCACTCGGGGCTGCTACCGCCGTCTCCGTCTCTCTGGCTTTATGTATGGCGGGGCAGTCACCGCTGTCTCTTTCTCGCTCGGGATTCTGGCGGGCTTCTCCTCTCTGGGATGTTTCTCCGCTCTTACTAAATCGAGCTCTCTGATTTGCAGACGTCTCTTTCTCGCTTGGGATTCTGGCGGGCTTCTCCTCTCTGGGATACTTCTCCGCTCTTACGCTTTACAATTTTTTATTGCGACTTACATTAGTAGACGCATGTTGTTTGTCGCTGCGCTGGTCGTTGACCGCCGCTTCGTTGTCTGGCTGCGTGGCTGCTTGGCTGGCGAGTCACCGGGTGGTAGGTCGGCGCCTTCTCCGGTGTCGTTGATGACACTCGTGGGCTGCTACCGGGTGCTTTCTTCGCTCTGGATCTGTATTCGGTTGTTCCTCTTAGGGTTGCTTTACCGCTTTCTCACGATCCGCTCTTTTGCAGACGAACACTCTCGATCTGGCCTCTCCTCCAAGGTGACGGAATCCCACCGCTGCCACCAAATTGTTGTGCCGGTACCGGGGGTTGAGCTCAGGGCCGGCACAAGGATTCGAGAATTCCGGATTGGGGGAGAGATGCACACCACGGAGTATTCAAATAATTATAACTGAGATATTTCTTCAATAAATATCTTTACTCAAATGATTTACAATTGTTAACGGTCTTTATTTCTTTGTTCAGTTCCCGAGATTATTCTAAGTTTGTTAATCAGTAAAAGTGACCGCACGTATACTTCAGAATCTTATAGCAGACTGCCCGCCCGATCTTCCGAATCGGCGGCATTTATAAGGTCGGCACGACGTTCTGTTGCTAACTCGGGGGCTCCCGAGTTAGCGTGGACTTCGCTCTGTGCTGATCTTCGCATCAGCGTTTTCGGTCAACCTGGAGTTGAACGCTCCGGGTTCCGGTGTCGGATTGCATCGGATGATCGTCGTCCGATGCAATCGTCAGGTTTTTCGGTTGCTAGGGTATTGGTTATATAATTAATAGTTATACGGTTGTGCGCTCACAACAGTACGAGAGGAAACGTCATCTTGGCTGCGCCGGCCTTGCGGAGATTCTCCATCGTGCGGGCGATGCGCCCGTGGAGATCTCGTTGTGCGGAGTTTAATCTGTCCATTCTGTTTCAGATGGTTCACTCACAACGCGACGGATCACTTGCCGAAACGACGATCACGGAAGCGGCGATCGCGGAATTCGAGAGATCCGGCTCGAAGGACCAAAAAATGTGCGAATTGGAAGCAGTTCCGGATTTCGAACTTGTCGGGCAAGGATGTGCAGGCGTGAGTGGGAAGAAGATAAGTGCGTGATCGATCGTGAAAGAACAAGAAATATATTTACAGAACAGGAAGATATACAGAAACGTGAATTGAGTGCGATCGGACAGTGTGCGATAACGCAAACTATTCTAATCGCAATAGAATCTCACAAAAGAAAAACGTGCGGAAGTGCGCGAAATCTAAGTGCGAGAGATAAACGTACACGACAGACTTTACTCGAGAGCTCAGCGCGAAGTGCGAAGATCGGCTTTTGGGGCGGGCTATTTATTGCCTCCGACCTTCCAGAAGATTCCTGCGATTTTCACATAATCCGCGAATCTTCCAGAAGATCGGAGGATAAGTTGTTTGTTATTTTGCAGATACAAACATCGTTCAAACGAAACAACGATTCAAGGGCTCGCGATTCGCCGCTTGGAGCCTGTCGACGCGCCGAGCCGAATAGGCGAGCGCGCTCTCGCGATTGGCTCGTCGCGCGCGGCGCGAGCTCTCGCGGAACCGCGGTCTTATTCGAACACCTTTCTTATTCAACAATTGTAAATTTTGCATATGTTAATCTAATTTTTTGCATGACATTTTGGCTTTTTACAAGCATGTGCTTTCTAAGTTGAAGCACATACAAAGCACACACTTGTAAAGCGCGCTAGTAACCTATAGGTTAGTGACGCGCTTTACAAATATGTGCTTTGTAAGTTGAAGCACATACTCTCTATTCTTTGCTTTAAATAACTTTTCTTAATATGCCAACAATTCGCTACTTTAACTAACTTTCTTTCGATCATACATGTACTCTTTCCACATAAATATCAGTCATTTATGTCTATTAGCACTCAAAATAACTGCTATATTTGTCAACCTTTTTTTGTTAATAACTTTTTAACAAAAAACGAGCGACGGCTAAAAACTTTTGAAGGTCACTCAGGGTTATGAGCTTAACAAAATATGTTAGGGTCAAGGTCATCGGGGGATGGTCCCCTGATCGGTATATTTACCATATAATCATATGCAAAATCGATTCAATTTATATGTAAATGTCGCGATTGTACTTTTACACTATTGAGTCTTCCACGTGACTTGGTCCTCGTAAAATCGCAGAGCTACTAAAATGCAAGTAAAATAATGTTGAAAATATTATTTTGTAAATACGTACACGCTGTTTGTTGTAAAAAAAATATTACATCTTATTGTCAGTAACAGAAACATAACATTTTGCAAATGCCAACACGGAAAATATCGCTGTGTATACACCGCCGTGATATACATATACAATAACAACATACATACAATATATATAACAACACATACATAACTTTGCAAATGCAAAGCTTGCATTGATATATATAATAAATATATATATATATAATAAATATATATAATAATAATAAATATATATATATAATAAATAAGATGTAATATCTTTCGTACAATAAACATTTTTTACTTGCATTTTACTAGCTGTGCGAATTTACGAAGACAAAGTCGCGTAAAAAAATCAATAGTGTAAAGTAAAATCGCGACATATATATATAAATTGAATCGATTTTTCATACCATTATATGAAATAATTATTTCACTTACGACGAGACATCCATGTACAGGGTGTATCAAGACGATACAGAGCGGTACGACGGGTCGCGCGTCTGCCGGCGACAGGGGCACGCTGCGTAGTCGTTATTTATGTAAGCCGACATTACCGACTTATCGAGTAGGTTTTTACTATTTTTGAAATAGTAAATGTTCAAATGAAATTACATAGTTTTAGACAGAGATAACTTGCTTACATGAAAAATTTGTATAGTTATATCAAGAAGAGTATATTCTTATTATTCAATAATAATTTTTTCTTAATTTAAGAAGAAAAAATATCGAATAGAAAATATAATTATTAAAATAATCATATTATACTCGATATGACTATTATAATATTGAAATAAGAATACAATATTTTAGTCAATTTTAAGATTATCAAAATCTTTAAAGAAGATTAAATTATGTCGTAGCAGGATTATCATTGTTTCGTATATATGCAAGAACAAAAATATTCTAAAATATTATATTCTTATTTCAATATTATAATAGTTATCTCAAGAAAGTAATATGATTATTTTGAGAATTATATTTTCATTCAATATTTTTTCCTCTCAACATAAGAAAAAATTGTTATTGAATAATGAAAATATATTTTTCTTGATATAACTATACAACTTCTTCATGTTTGCAAGTTATCTCTGTCTAACACTATGTAATCTCACTTGAATATTTAACATTTTAAAAACAAAGATATTTTTAATACAAGAATGTTTGCGCTTAACATTTTTATCAATATTTTTTGCACAATTAAGAGAAAAAAGCGCGCGACCTACTCGATAAGTCGGTAATGTCGGCTTACATAAATAACAACTACGCAGCGTGCCCCTGACGCCGGCAGACGTGCGACCCGTCGTACCGCTCTGTATCGTCTTGATACACCCTGTACAGTATTCGTGCAGCAAATCAAATAGTGTTCGTTTATCTTAGGCTGCTGTCCCATGACATGTATTATCCGCGTTACGCGGTTACATGCGTTACGTGGAAAATACATGCCACCAGGCCCACGAGACAGCAGCCTTAGGTACCATCCAATCCTGTTTACTCTGTTCTAACCTCCACAATCACTTGACACTTCTCGTTCCCTGCATTCTCTGCATACATATGTATATGCATATGTGCGTGCGTGTGTGCATGCACGCACACATACGCACGACACATATACATATCCTATGCTTTTATTTGACTTGTAATCTTGATTTCAATAATATTGTGTTGTGTTTTGTGATTCAGGGAAACTTGTTTTCACGTTCGTACAAACGATATATCTTGCGACCCGTTTTCCTTCGGTCTCGCTAGCGACAAAGGGGCGCAGCCGCAAATTCACTAATGGGCAGACGGTAGCTCCGAGGTATCCGTGATATTATTTCTCCGAGGTATCCACGAGATCAAATCCTTCCGCCAAAGTATTCCGTATGGGCGCCAGGTGCGATTACGCGCACCACGTTTCGTCAATTCGATATATATCTACAGCCCGAACGCAAGCTCAGGGCGTCGGTTACATCCTTCGTCGTGGGGAGAGGAGGACAGGAAGCGTAGCGCAATTAGCACAAATTAAATAGTAAATAATAATATATTTCAAATGAAACAATAGGATAATATCGAATGGAATCGAGCCGCCTCGCCGGCAGCTATCGCTGGAAGTAATATCTCGAATGCACGTTACCTCACTCGCAATCGCGAAAATACCGCACACACTACTCGCGGAAAAGCGAATCTCAATCACGCGAACCGGCCACGCATCTCATTCACACGAATTAAACGCGAGTCTCATGCTTTACGAATTCTCTTACGCGAAAAACATTCCCACGACACGCGAATCTCCGCCACGCGGATTATCACACACATGCATATCCTCACACACGACCCAACCGCCCCGCTCACGGCGTACGCTAAACGGCAATTTATACTGTAATCTAATCGGTAGACGCGAAACGACAACGCAACATACCCGTATAACTTTTCCCCGGCGAGTGACCACGACGATACTTGCATGCACGAGCAACACAATGTATCCGCGGGACTCTTCCCGAGTAGTCACGACAATATTCGCATGCACGAAACAACGGCGCAAGATCTCCCGGGGAGCGGTCTCGACGACGCTCGCCCGTGGAATTTTCCCAAGCAGACGTGACAAAGACACGCAATAACGATCACATTCTCAACACAATAAACGCGAAATGACTGCCGGCCGCGTCAGAGTTTCCAAGGAGGGCTTCACAATATGTTTTACAGGCACGATCTCGGCCGGCCCCGCGACCACGAAGCTATCTCTAACGGAAACAGGTACCCAAAACGGTACTCTAATCGATAATAAGAATTAGCCGCTTCGGGTCATGGCCGAGATCGAGCCGTCGGGATCACGGTAGTGCCAGACAGGGTTGTAAAATTGTCAATTAAGATTATCATAATTAAAAATTAACATTTTAATTTTTAATTAAATTTTTTAAATTAAAAATTAAAATATTAATCTTTAATTGAAAATATTTAATTGAGAATTAAATTTTTAATTCTCAATTAAATTTTTTTGATTAAGAATTAAAAATTTAATTCCCAATTGAATATTTTAAATTAAAAGTTAAAATTATAATTTTTAATTGGAAATAGTCAATTAAGAAATAATTGAGAATTTTCACTTCTTAATTGAAATTCGATTAGGAATATTTGGCCTGCGCGCAATTTAACTTCCAATACCGACTATTTTTTTGGGCGTTTAAGGCTTGACCCCTTAAACAAAGAAAAGCAATAATAAGAATCGTGATTGACGTGATCAAAATAAACGTTTATTATAACATAAATTGTATATATAGGTATATATATACATATATAAATTTTGCGCATCTACTATATATATACATATAATATATGTATATATATGTATAAACGCAGTGAGAAAAAACTAAAAAATAATACCATTTGATATTTCCAGTATCAAAACATGATTCAATAAATAAATAAATACAGAACTTAATTAATACATAAATAAGAAAATAAACAAATCTTTAATAATCAAATAAATAAATGGAATATAATAATGAAATAAATGTTATTTTAATTTACTTATAAGCTTTTCTCGCATTAGCTGCTGCCAAAACTCTTTTTTCAAATAATGTGTCTGAGAGTCTATTGTACTTTGGGAGATTTATCATTGTTGCATATGAAAATAATCGTTCCACAGGTGCTGAAGATGGTAAGCTTGTGTTACATTTTATAAATATACGTTTTATTAATGGAAAATTTTCGAGTGATTGAAGAGATGTGCTGCTACTTTGAAGAAATCTCATCAATTCAATTTCATGATCTCCTTGACATGAAAGTGGACTGTCATTTTGAACAGTTGGACCAAATTCAAAGAAATCATCTTCTTCAATTACAGGCTGATTTTCAGTTCTCTCACCACTCGTCAAATTTTCCAATGCTTGCAAAGCTATAAGTTTGACTTTACTTTGCAATTCTCTTGATAAGCATTGATTCCACCGGTTTTTAAATTTTGGATGAGTTAATGCTGCAAGCGCAGCCATTTCACCTTCATCTTCAATATTAAAAAATTTTTGAAAACGCTCTTTTAATTTCTCCAGCAACGATATTAAGAGAGGCTTGCAAATGTCTATATCTTTGTTTCCAATAAGACATTCCCATTTTCTGGTGAGAGATATTAACGTCGGTAGTAAAAATCCATAATGACATTGCTTATCACCTTGCAATATGTCTATTGCTGTCGCAAGCGGTTGTAAACAGAGAAGATATTCCTTTATATATCTATAATCTTCAGACCTGGGTAAACACTCAGTGTTAATAATACCTTGCAGAAAATGATAATTCGTCAATTTATCCTGCAGTGATGCAATTTGTTTCAGAGCATCATAATACGAATTCCATCTTGTAATAACCGGTCTCTTCAATGAACAATTCAAGTAAGTTTTAAGAGCCTCACGTTTTTTTGGCGCTTTCATAGCTCTCCATAAAGTTTCACAGCGAAATATATCTTCCTCGTGCGCCCTTTTTAATCTTAAATTATCTTGAATAACTTTTCCTGCATCAGTTGTGGCTATCAAATTGAGTGTGTGACTAGCGCAGCGCAAGTGTCGAGGAAGAAATTCACCATCGAAAGTCTCAACCGTAGCATTAGGATCGTAATAGTGGTCATCGTCTTCAATTATTTCTTGGTTTTCGCTTTCATTAATGTTATTTGTTTCACTTATTCTATCTATATAATGTAAAAATATTTTATAAAAAAATAATAAAAACAATTAAGAATAATTAGGTACTAAACTTTATAATATTTACGCATCATTTATATTTACGAATATTTTCTATATAACTTTAATATCTTAATATATCACTCTTTTATTTCTTAAGAAAAGTGACAAAGCTAAATACTGTCAATATTTTGAATTTTGTGAATATTTTTACCTTCTGTAATATAACAAGTGGTCGTTATTCCTAATTCTCTAAAAGCCTTAACAAAATTAGAACCATTGTCTGTAACGGTGGAAACTATTTTTTCATGGTTTACTCCAAATAAACTATTAATTTCCATCAGTAAATCGCCAAATGTTTCGCCATGAATGACTTCCCGGAAATCGTCTGCACGCAATAGCAGCCGATTTCCTTTCCAGTCTTTTGACAAATCTGAAAAAATGGATCAAAATTTATATTTAAATATATGAGAGAGGGAGAGAAAGACATCTTCAAGAGGAATTTTGTGCGAACGTGTCCACATATATATTCTATATGTATGTTTGCGCGCGCGCACACGCATACACACGCACGCACACGCACACGCGCACACACGGAATCAAGTTACCTCTGTACCTGTTAAATTCATTGATAACTATTAAACGTATAATACACGCACCCAGTGAACTGTAACACCCATAAACCGACGGTTAGCTGCAGTCCAAATGTCAGCTGTTGTACAAATATAGGACGTTTCTTTCATTGCCTCCTTAATTTCCATGATTTGATTGGTAAATTGCTCATTTATTTTTTTGCTTAACGTATATCGTGTGAGATGTCTTAATTGCTGATCCCCGCTTTTTATTTTAAAATCTACAACGTGTTAAATCATATGACATATTTGATAAACACACATTAGTATTTATTTTTTATATATAAATTACCGTCGAACATTTTTCTGAAAGCAGGCTTTTCTACGGTATTTAAAGGAACCATGTTTTCTAAAATATAGGTAGTTACGTTATTTTCAAATATTTCCTGAGAAAATCTGCAAGTTACTCTTCGGCAGACATCAATTCTTGCTCTCTTTATTTTAATATAATCTTTGTACTCATCCACACAGCGCGATCATGTTTACCAAGATGCGATATAAAGTTAGATGATACTTTCAAGCATCCTTTAATGGGTCTGGAATTATCAGGACACTTCGTGCATTTTGCAACAATTGATGATCCATCTGGATTTGATTTTGTAAAATCAACATCAAAAAATTTCCCATCTAGATACGCCGTTTTCGAACATTTCTCTTTCAAAGCTCTCATAGGATCATTAATTTCGACTGTATTATTTAACGTTATTTCTGATGATTGAGATGAGGAACATGATGCTACATTGTCTATATCCATTATAAACTTTCTGTAAAAGTGTTGCATTTATTATTGCAATGTTCTTCACGTAAGGAATAACAAATAGTTAAAGACTGAACCAGTGAATAATCGCCAAAACAATCTTTCGAAAAGGATTTACATTTTATACGTTATATTATAAACACCTACCTGTTATCGGTTGCGTTCTTGCTACAATTTCACTATAATTATCGATTGCGACAATTCGTTAAACGTCTTTCTGGCTCAAAGTCTCTCAGACGACTGACCGGTGACCGGTCACGAATTCGAGATCTTTGTTTACATTTCTGAACGCGAGGATTAATAGGAGAATAATGTTGTGAATGTTGTGATAGTCAAGCGGTACGGTAGTAACCGCAATGTCATGCGGTCGTGCAATGATGATATACCTCCCGAAGTACAACAGACTCTCAAATACATTATTTGAAAAAAAGAAAAAACAGTTTTTGCAACACAGCTAATGCAAAAAAAGTTTATAAATAAATTAAAATCATATTTATTCGTATAGTATCGGTGACTCACGCTTTCATTTATTATACAAAGTGTCTGGCGATAACATATACATCTGTATAAAATTTTAATTTTTAATTGAAAAATTTTAATTGTAAAGTAAAAATTCTCAATTATTTCTTAATTGAATATTTTGAATTAAGAATTAAAAATGTAATTTGCTATTGAAAATTTCCAATTGAGAATTAATAGTTTAACTTTTAGTTGAAAGTATCTAATTAAAAATTAAAAATTTAATTCTTAATTGAATGTTTTGAATTAAAAAATAAAATATTATTTCTCAAATCAAAATATTCAATTAGAAATTACATTTTTAATTTTTAGAAATAATATTCTAACTTTTAATTTAAAACATTTAATTGAAAATTAAAATTTTAATTTTTAATTAAACTTTAATTACATTAAAATTTTAATTAATTTCTCACAACTCTGGTGCCAGAGTGGAGATCTTACAAGAAAGCTGCTCGCTGCTGCTCGGCTGAGTCGGGGCTCTGCTCCTGGGATGGCTCCTCGGCTAGCGCTGGCTCGACAGTGACGAACCGGGTCGACCCGGCGGGACCACGCTGGGTTCCCGCGCATGCGCCTCAGGCTCGCGGTTTTCCGCCCCGCCGATCTGTCGCGCGCGCCGCCCTGCTCGCGGCGCCGCCGGCGATTTCCATTGCCTGCCCGCGGCATTTTCAATCGGTTGTCATCGCGTATATCCATATCAGCTTTTAGCCAGACTGGCCAGGCCATGACTAAGCTGCTGGGCACTTTTAGTACCGTCGGTGGAGGCGTCGGGGCCGTCCATCCGCTCTGCAGTTGCGGTGTCGCACCCCTCGGTGTTATACTGGGCCCGGAATGTGCGGTACGAGATACTCCATGCGCTACCTCGGCGGCGGGCCCGCGCGACCCGCCCGCCGGTCGACCACTCCACCCGGAACTCCATCCTCCGAACTCTCCTCTCTCCTCGTTGCGACACTGAGTCGTTAAATACCGTAGCTGATCTCGCTCCGGCACCACCTATCGCACCTGCGGATTCTAAAAGATAAGTAACGCGAGTAACCCTCCCCCACTCGGGTCGAGGCGCCACCCCGTAGCATCACCCTCACGGAGCTGGGCATAGAGGGCGGCCTTAGGCCCAAGAGGGCGCAAACCGGGGCTCTCCTAATCGAGGTCCCCGGAAAGGATGGCGCCGCCAAGGCGGGCGCGCTTGCCGGTCGCATGGCAGCGCTGCTCGCCACAAGGGAGGGAGTCAAGGTGTCCAGGCCTGCAAAAACAGGCGAGGTTCGGGTCCTGGACATCGAGGACTCCATTACGACGGAGGAATTGGCGGCCGCGGTGGCGGAGGCCGGCGGCTGCCTGCCTGCCCAGGTACAGGTAGGGCCGCGGAGGTGGGGGCCGAACGGCCTGGGGACCGCCTGGGTGAGGTGCCCCCTGACGACGGCCAACGCCATCAGCGGCGGGGGGGTCAAGCTCCGGGTGGGGTGGTTCGCGGTTAGGGTGCAGCCGCTGGAGGCGCGCCCCCTCCAGTGCTTCAGATGCCTGGAGGGAGGCCATGTTAGGGCGAGCTGCACCAATACCGCGGACCGCAGCACCCGTTGCTACAGATGCGTCGAGGAAGGCCATAGAGCCCGAGATTGCGGGGCGGCGCCTCGTTGCCCGGTTTGCGCCGATCTCGGGAGGCCGTCTGGGCACAGGGCGGAAAGCGGGGCCTGCGGCCCGGCTAGGCGCAAGCCCAGGCCCAGCGGCGGGGCCGCCGCGGCGAAACCGCCACCCTCCCGGGGGCGAGGCAATGGAAGTGGAGGACGTGCCCTTGCGCCTCCCGACCCTCACCAGCGTGGAGGCGGTCTCCGTACGACTGCCCCAAAAAAGGGTGACGGCAGCGACGGGGCGGCTGGGGGACGGTAGTAGCAGCGACGAGCAGCAACCGCTCCCCCAGAGAAGGAAGAAGGGCGATGGGGAGGTCCCGTCGCTGATGCTGCCGCCGCTGCCGCCTCCGCCTGTGGAGGCGCCGCCTGCCGCGCGGGGCGAGGGCGTAGAGTCCCCGGCCACAACGGGGACGCAACCCGACAGTGATCGAGAAGCGGAGCAGGAGGGGGAGGACCTCGGGCAGTGCTACATTGGTTAATGGCCCAGAGGCTCCTCCAGACCAACCTAAACCACTGCCGCGCTGCCCAAGACATGTTCCTACATGCGATGGCAGAGCGCGGCAGTGGTCTGGGGGTGGCTGCGGAGCCGTACCGGGTGCCGCCGGATCACCCGTGCTGGGCGGTAGACCGGTGCGGCTCCGTAGCCATAACATGGCGGATGACGTAAATCCCCGTCGCCTGTACTCGCCTTGAGGTGGGCGACGGGTTCGTCTCCGTCAAATGGGGCAGCGTCGCGGTTGTAGGGGTCTACATATCCCCCAACGTGAGCGCTGCCCAGTACGAGGCGTACCTCGACAGCCTCTGGGGCGTGTCAAGGATTCACCCCGAACCAGTCGTGGTGGCCGGTGACTTCAACGCCAAGTCGGCGTTGTGGGGGTCCCCGGTCACTGACCCCAAAGGAAGAATCCTCGAGAGATGGGCGGCGGGCCTCGGACTCTGCGCACTTAACGCGGGAGCACCGGGGCGACTGCGGGCCCGCACAAGCCTGCTCTCCGTCCGGCGCTGTTTTTATCCGCCCCCATTCGGGGGGGGCCCGTCGCCGCGGGGGTTGTGAGCCTCTCCCTCCCTCCGCTTAGCGGCGGACCCATCCCGATAGGGATATTTGCGGGTCCCCGATTCCCTATGAGCGGGGCCCGCCCGCCCCTCCCTGTTCGATTACGACGCCGGGGGGAGCACCGCTGCCCATAAAAGGGCAGCAGGAGTGGTGCCGTACCTCCGGGCGCCTCCCCCGACGGGGAAAGCGCCCGGAGGATGGGAGGTCGACGCCCCGACGGGGACTCCGGGGCGTCGACCCATAGACTCCCATAACAACGAGAGGGACGGCGGGGTGGGTGGTGTCCACACCCCGCCGCAAACAGATATATTGGCTCGTATGAGCCACAGAGCCCCAAAGGCTTAGCGCTGGGAACCGAAAGGCTCGGCATCGGGGAGTGCACCGGACGCAATAATTAATGTTCCCGGGCACTCCCCAGCGATGCCAGGTAGGACACCCGCAGGGTTTTAGTGGGCAGGGCATGTATGCAGTATCGCGGGTGATGTGCATACTATGCAATCCCACACTCCCCTCGGGCCCTCCCCGGGGTCTGAGGGGGTCTTCCCCCCTGTCAAACGGGGGGCTACTGGGCAAACCGGGAGCCTAAGCTCTCGGGATCCCAGTAGTGGAAGATTTCCCTGCGCCAACAAAAAAAAAGGGGTCGAGGCGCCACCCCCGACCTTCCCCTCGGCCGAGCTATCATCTGGGCGGTGGACGCGACAACGTCACGTCACAATCTTTTATATGAAGCACATATTGTGATGAATGACAGGCCGTCTGCCTACTGGAAACGCCATATTGAGGTAAATGTAAATAAGGAAATCTGTAGTTCCGTAACTTTTTCTAGTTTTCCATATAAAATCAGATTTTCCCATTGATGTATGTATTGCAATCATGGAGAAGCATTTTCAATTCTGTTAAATTAATACGACGCTGCATGAGTAGAGATTTTTTCGGTATACAGGTCCCCTATTATCGACATCATCGCAGTTCGGCCTTGGAGGTAGTCAAGAATAGCACCTATTGCATGCACACATACGCACGACACACATACACATTCTATGCTTTATTCGAATTGTAATCTTGATTTCAAGGGTTCAATAATGTTGTTTCGTGTTATGCAATTCAGAGAAACTTGTTTTCACGTTCGTACAAAAGGTATATCTTTTATATGAAGCACATCTTGTGATGAGTTGACAGGCCGTCTGCCAACTGGACGCCATATTGAGGTAAATGCAAATAAGGAAATCTGTAGTTCCGTAACTTTTTCTCGTTTTCCATATAAAATCACAGTTTCCCTGAATCATTGATGTATGTACTACAATCCTGGAAAAGCATTTTCAATTCTGTCAAATTAATACGACGCTGCATGAGTAGAGATTTTTGTCGGTAAAACAGACGGGTTTAGGATCCCCTTAAGTTAAGTTATTAAATCGTTTGTTTGTTACGCGCAAATTGTGTATATAGACTATGTGACGTCCGTCGGTACATATTCTCCCCCCCCCCTTTTTCTCGGCGACAACGACGCCGATGGTAATAAAATAGTAAGAATAATTATATAAGTAACAGCAGTATAATAATAGTTGCAGTAATAGTAGTCATAGCGGTAATATAGTAGTAGTCTTTGATGTTAATGATAATCGTGTAGTAACAACAATAAATCAATGAATCTTTTTTTTGTACAACAACTACACGTAGAAGCGACAAATTAGAGTAGTAGAAATAACTATTTCTTAATCTCGCAAGTTTGTGTTCTGCCTCCGCTATGTAGTCGTAGATGTATTAATCTTTTAGCGTAGATTAACAAGCGTAACTCTAAGCCAGCCGCCTCGCGACAATGGCTAATAACTTTTTAACGGCTTGCCAATAGATTGATAATAATATTAAGGAACGCGTACTGTCAGCGGTTTTGAGAAGGCGCGCGGAGAGCCAGACGCTCTCACGCTCACCTGAGCCGGTTATCTTGAAACGGATGCTGTCATCAGCACTTTCCCACGGCGAATACGCCTCGCTTCTAATAACCGCTAGAAATAATTAATTGCAAAATCTTTTGAATTACAATAAATGAATTTTGAATCAACCGCGAATTGTTGTCACAAATAGTAATAGATGTGCATCGGCAACAACAGCGACAGCACTGACGCTAACCGCTCGCCTTCTCCCGCGCTATAGATCTAGGATCCTAGGATCATAGACTAGATTTAGTAAGTAGATGCAACCCTGCGTAGCGACTGAGTCGCTTATCCGAATTTATCCGTAATTATAACAATAAGAAACAAAGGAAGATTTCTGCACCTCGCGACGCTGGCACTTGATACGCACGGTCCGTGGGCCCTTCCCCTGCTCTCGTACCGCACCGCGCTCGGCAATATAAGACCCTGCCTCGAGACGCGGGCGCTTTTTGTGCCGCGAATTTGTCGACAGTTAACTTCACGTTAATCCATTTTAAATCTACAAATTAGAGTACATTCCCAAATCAGAATCAGTGAAATTTCTATCAAGTCGAGTCAGTGCGAGCTCCCCGCGAGATCTTCGTTCAACCAGCCCAAAGGTGCGTACCACGAGCCACTCGCAGGTAGCAGTCTCATCCGAAACAACGAACGACCTCTTGACCAAATCTTTGAATATACGGAATTCCGTAAGTCACAATCTCGCCATTATACCGTCGCGAAAGCGCCCGCCTGTTCTTCCGCTCGGCCCAGGCAGCGCTTGTCACGTTACCTTGTCATCGTACCTAATTGTTATCGCGTCTCGCCACCGAATGTAGTGGTCACCGTAATTCTTCACCGTCCGTTTTTTATTTTTATTTTTCTCTCACGATTTTGTGATAACGAGGGGTAGCTCTCGTCGAATAACCAATTACCTTTTAATTTCTTTACCGTTTATCTATTGCGCTATCAATTTTGGCACCGAGGATTGTTCGGTGTCGGAAATGAAGCGTATGTGTAATTTTGAAATTACGTTAAATATATAAACCACCGGTTTTCTCTCTCAGTTGTGTATCCGATCGTGCATACCGGGAGCTACACTGTTAAACAAAATCTGTATTAAAAATAATATAAAAATGCAGGAAGTTTTTATGTAGATACCGCATATGAAAATTCATATACGAAGTTGAAAATTTAAAGGAGTGGTATTTCGAAAATGAAAGTATCGAGCAGTAATATCATTATGCTCATCTGTTTGAAAACTTATATACCTGTAAGGAAATTTTGATCTTTAAGCATATTTAAATTTAAGAAACAGGTTTTATAATTTTTATGAATTTTACCATGAAATATATATGAATTCTTATTTCCATTCGCGCTTTGCAATTTCAAAAAGAAAGAAGACAATTGTCGTAAGGAAGGATTACGCATATCATAATATTCAATTTCGTGTGCATCGTATTTTTCAGCTCGCCGCAATTAAAATCCAAGGTCGTATTGTATTTGCAATGCTTTGTTTGTAACAAATAAATTTATATACAAATGTTCTCATTTTCCCTTTTTTTTTTTTATCGAAAATATGTATTATTACCTTGCGTATTCCAAAAATCTTAAACGGGTTTTTAATATTTAATGTTGTGTGTATTAAATTTTACAGCAGTGATTAAAATTCATGTTTGTGTATGAATTTGGTTATACAAGTGCAAGAATTTTTATTTCAGATACCCAGTTTGCAAATTTCATTTACCGCGGTATCGTAAAGGTGTTGTAAATTTCCTATCTTTTTCCTTGTGTATCTTATTCATATGTTATATAAATACGCCCCTCGCCGGACGTAACAATTAGGTTAAAAATGTATTATATGTTGGGCGTAACATTTTTGCGAAATGCGATTTCTTTTTTCATTTTTGAGTATTTTTATTTTAAAATAATTACAAGTTTATTTGCGTGCGAACGGTCCGCGCCGATAGAATAGTGGTTTTGTTTGAATATGATTATTTGTTTTGACGTCGTGTTTCGCATAATGCGTGCGAGCTAAATCAATGATTTCTTTTCCTTTTCTTGGTTTTGCGGGACAAAGCAAAATGTTTTCTCGTCTCGGTTATGGAGACGGTGCAAACTTGTGAAACAAAATAAAGCTCTATTAAAAGATATCCCATGTCTCGCCAACTTCTCTTGCGGCGATTCCTCTGCGCGCGGATTATTTTCAGGAGCGGCCAGGCGAGTGCGCACGCGCGCGTTGCAGATCCGGAGACGAACGACTCGAGGTAAAACGCGTCCGACAAAATGGCGGGCGAATCGAGTGCACGGCCCGCGATATTCAAGGTGTTCTGAGACGCTGTCCGCGGATTCTGGCGTTCGGTAAGGAGGCGGAGGGTTCGCGAGATGACCCTCCCCCCACAGGGGGGCGGTCAAGCCCGACAATTGAGACGCTCACGAGTTACCTGAGTGGTTCTGTCCGCTTCCACGCAACTGAGTTCTGTCCGTGGTCCACACAACTGAGTTCTGTCCGAATTTCACACAACTGAGCAAATGTCCGATGTCCGAGAGTACGTCAGCGAGCACGCCGACCGTTGAGACACTTCGGTTCTTCACCCGGCGTTGAGGACACTTCCGTGGCCGAAACGTTCTTGAGGCGTCGCCGGTCTGTCCGATCGGATGTCCGGAACGTTCTTCGGTACGAGAGAGGTCCGAAGGACACCAAGCGAGAAAGAATAGTCCCGTTTGTAAGCGTTAACTATCGTCTTGTTCGAGAGACTCGATAATACACGTGAGTTGCGATCCGTAACTTCCGACAAGATGGCTACACTCGAGAAGACCCCAGAGTCGTTAAACCGATAGATCACCCGCGGCTAATCGATGTAGGCCGCTCGGTGATTGGGCCGGCCCGGGCGAATAGAGGACCGAGGGAAGATGGCTGAGCGTGCGTAGGGAACCGGTAGTGGGGATGTCGCGAATTGATCGAATTTTTCGAACACAAGGCCATATGCCTTTTGCGCGAGATGTCGCGTAGGGGGGTACGGGAGGACCCCAAAAGCACGATCGAACAATTGTAAGGCGAATTATGTGCGCGACCCGCGAAATCAAAGGCCGCAAGTTCCTCGCGAATAGCGATACGTGGATAATGTTCGGGGAGAAACCAGGAGTACAATTCTGGGGTCCGCGGCGAGCTAAATGTCCGGGCCCGCGAACTCCGAGGACACGTAATTTCCGTAGCGATACGGAGGGGTTATTGACAACCCCCCGATGACGTCCGGGGGGTCCCCGATGACGGCACACCCGGGGCCTGCGATCTTCCGGGCCACGCATCATCTATGGGAACAAACATGCGGAATGGGTTAACAGGGCCCCAATAAGATTGTTTGTGAGGTCGGCGTCGTGAAAGACCCGACGGCCCGGGAAATAGCGGGCCAAACGATCGGGAACACTCGCGACCGGCGAAATCGCCTCCGGGCCACCCGGCAAGCGTTCCCATAAGGCGTCCGCCTTGGCTGCTCCCTCCTGTCCCGGGGCCTCTATCAACAGGGCCCCCTTTTTGGCTTGAGGCCACCTTCGATTCCCCACTCCTTGAGGGAAATACTACGGCGAGCTTCCTTCATTAGCTCCTCGTAGTTCCCTTCAGCACTGGTAAGGGTTACCGCCGCGGTGCGTGGCGGCTTCCTCTTACCAGTCTTTACTTCCGTGTTGGCCTTTGTCTTTTTGACCGGTTTGGCTTGTGCAGCCTTAGCAGCGACCCGCTGAGTGGAACCTTGCTTCCACCAGCAGTCTTGCCAGCTGCAGCCACCTTCTGACTTGTTTTCTCCCTCTTCACCACCGTCACCCAGGTATCGGGCTGGGCTCCGGCGGCACCCGAAGAGATGTTTGGGCTAGGTTTAATTGCCAATGTCTTTCCCGTAGGGCTGGGACTTAGCCCTACCACGCTCAGCAGTTCCTGCTGTTGACGCAGCAGTTGCCTTCTGTGACCCTTTGCTTTTTTCAGGGGCTCCTTTCTTCTTCTTGCTACCAACTTCTTTTCCTTGAACGCTGGCTACATCCTTCGAAGAAAGGGACACTCTCTCTTTTGTCTTGCGAGGTTTACCCGGGACTGGATGCCCCATCTTCGCCATCATTGCTGAGAACTTTCCCTCTATTAAGTTGGAAACGATGCTCAGGATCCTATCTTCGAGCGATCGCTCGGGGGGCAGCGCTCCTTTCGGCGGCACCGCTTTGTCCAACAACTTGGGTGCCTTTCCTCCCAGAGGAGGCCTGTATGCTGCCGGCATTCCCTCCTTTTCGATAGTGCAGAGCACTTCCAATCTTTTCGATTCCTCCGCTCTTTGCTCATTGTCAGAGGAATCATCTAGTATGGTGTTTACTTACCTCCCCCCTTCTTTCTCCCGCGATTCCCCACTACAAGCGAGCCCGAGCGGGTAGTAGGCAGGATTTGGGATGGTTCTTCGTCCACCTCCATCGGCGTTACCCGTATGAAAGTTTGGATGCTCTCTATCGACTCTTGCAGTCTCCTATTGTCCTGCTTTAGAGTGGCGATTTGACTACGGAGCTCCTCCAGCTCGACGTCTCTCGCTATCCTACTGTCCTCACCCATCCTCTGGATCATCTGTGTAATAGCCGCCGTAATTGTTGCGGCTGCAGTATTCAGGTAACCCTGATCAGTACCCCTGAGGCTTTTGGCCGTGGTGCATACCTTGTCGATCACTCTTACATGTTCGAGAATCCTCGCCGGAAGGTCAATCGTGGGTGCCATTCTCAGCTCCTCTAGCATCTCACATTCTTTGACCTTTTTGTTTTTTGAAAGACAGCCACCGTTGGGTCCCACAGCTCCTTAACCCTTCTCTCCTTTTCCTTCCGATGGCTTTGGGGGATATTCGCCTTCTTCTTTTCGAATTCGCCCGTGGTCACAGGTTTCCCTCTTTCTCTAAAGGTTAACCTGGTCCTGAGCTCGCAAATCTCCTCGTCGATGACGACCGACGTGTCCAACACGTCCGAGCGGACCCGGACCTTGCGACCGCACGCTTCTCAGGTGGATAAGGGATCGCCACGAGTTGTCTTGGAGCGAGTGGTGGTGCCCGAGCCAGCGGTCGGACAGAGCGACGGAGTGCCGACGGAGTTAGGAAGCCAGCCGCGGGACATGCCCATGGTCCCGGTTGCTGAACAGCCGGCGTCGGAGTCGTACAGGGTGAGCCCCGAGATACCGGTACTCCCGATTGACACGCCGGTGGTGTGGGTGCCCATTACTGGTGGCGAGGTGGACCAGCCGTCCGATGATTTCAGGAGTCCGGATAGCGAGGGGTCTCAGACCTCGACACGCCCCGTCAGCAGTGAGGGACTGACGAGAAATACCTGGCGAGCGTCCGGGGTAGCGTAGCCTATCGATTAATTTATGTTTGGTATTATTGCGTATTGGTAAATGACCATTGGCGCACAGTTATTTTAGTTTCTTTCTTTTTCATATTGATGATAGGCCCTCCGGCTTGCAAATAGTGCATAAGTTAGTGATAAATTTACGCCCATCAGGCAATGCCATTCGGCTTTCGGTTTTCTTTTGCGTTAGGATTAAGATTATTTTGATTTATTCCGCCCTATTCGTTCATTTTGATTTGCTTTTCGGCTCACGCCAGTGATGACGGTTAAGTATGTTTTCTTTTAACGCGCGCGAGAATCGGGCGAAAAATCGCGCGAAACGGCATGAGCCACACACAATCTCCAGGAAATAGTGACGCGACGGTGACCGGAGCGACCTAGTACACAATCTAGGTAAGTCGGCGTCAACGGGCGATAACGCGTGCGTAAACTAGATTCAGAGAGCTTATCTTCGAGACGAGCTGAAGAAAACGGGTTCGCGAGGACCTGGTACACATCCTAAATAGGTCGGCGTCAATGTGCGACAACGCGTACGGAAACTAGTTCCGGGAAGCTTATCTTCAAGGCGAGTTTGTGAATACGCGTTCGCGGATACCCAGTATCCATGCGGCGATGGCCGGTGGAGAAGAGGGCGAGGCGAAATGGAGGGCGTTCGTCTCCTTCTGCGGCGCAGTCATGTCGCAGAAGGAGGCAGCCGAACGCGTCAGGAGGGAGGAGGCACCCCCCCCTTCCAGTGACAGCGAGTGGAGTGACGGGGTGGGTCCGGGCCGCAGACCGCCGCCGCCACCCCACGGCGGCGGCGTTACTTTTTGCGACGTCGCGGGCCCAGGAGCGGCCCCCCCTGTCGTGGTTCCGGCTCCGGGGGGGGGGGACGTCACGTGACAGTGCCGGGGGGAAGGGCGCAATAATGCGCACAGGAGGTACCCTTCCACCCCTCCTACCCCCTTCGGAACGTGAGGTGGGCCGTCGCCGCCGGTTGATGACGGTCGGCGGCCGTGTATGGACTTCCCCCTTTCATTGAAGGGTGATCGCGGGGGTGGAGCCGGCGTGCGGGCGGGGCTTACCGTACGCTCGCAGTGTAACCCACCCCTGCTAGAAGGGCGGCGGTCTGGGCGGATGTCCCCCCACTCCGCCGCGGCGTTGGCAGGAGGCGGCTCTAGGGAGCCGGGGGAGACGCCATGACGTCTCCCGAGTTGGCGCCCGAATCATGGGTCTTGGCGCTGAGGGCCCCGGAAGAATCAGCGCGTGTCCCGGGGTCCCCATGTCTGCGAGCGCCGCGAGGGACATCCGCAGGAGTTTTAGTGGCAGGGTATGCATGCAGTATCGTGAGCGATGTGCATGCTATACAATCCCACACTCCCCCCGCTATGCCTCTCCCCGGAGGCTGGGGGGGGGGGGGGTCAGCCCCGAAAGGGGCTACTAGTTGAGACCCGGGGCGTAAGCCCTGGGGATTCCAGTAGTGGAGGATTTCTCCTGCGTCAAAAAAAAAAAAAGACCCAGAATCCATCATAAGTAGGTCGGCGTCAGTGTCCGATAACGCATGCGGAAATTAGCGTTGGAGAGATCATCCTCCAGATGAGTCGGCGAGATCGTAATTCTAGAGACCTGGTATACATCCCAAGTGGGTCGGCGTCAATGTCCGATGACGTATGTGGAAATTGACTGTATAGAGCTCATCTCCGAGAAATGTTAGCGGAAACGCTGTGCGAGGGACCTAGTACACGTCCCGAGTAGGCCGACGTCAATGTACGGCAGCGCGCGCGGAAACTGGCTTTCCAAAGGTCATCTCCGAGACGTGATTGCGGCGACGTCTTCGAGAGGACCTGGTACACGCGCCTAGGGGGTCGGCGTCAACGGAGGAAAACCCAAAACGTCTACGGACACTTTCTCCGAGGAAGTCGATCGCCAATGAGTCGGGGAGCATCCCGGAGAGGGTGCGCATAGGTCGGCATCAACGGCGGAGAACCCAGAACGTTCAGGGACACTTTCTCCGGGGAAATCGATCGCCAATGAGTCAGGGAGCATCCCCGAGAGGGTGCGCACAGGTCGACGTCAGCCTCCGAGGAAAATTCAAAAAAGTGAAAACCTGTTGCAGCGGTGCCAGCTGAGGAGGACCACCACGTGGTACTGGCAGCGGAAATTTCATGTCGGGGCCCCAAGATGGAAGCTACGGAGCGCGCACGTGTCCACCACGCGAAAACAGTATGTCGGCATGAGCGAAAACATGCAAAAACTGTTAGAAAAAGTAACGGCGTTATCGCGAGCGGCGAATAACAACCCAAGAGTGGGGATGGCTCGAGTAGTGGGGAGCCAAAGCAAGATACATTGTTCGGGGCAGTCTCTCGGATACAGGCGTAGCGTGCGGACGTATTACGCTCTGTATATAACAACCGGGTACTCCCGCGCGACGCGCGTTAAATTTCTCGTTCAACAATAGCGAGCGGTACATAGATACCAATTGTAACGGTAACGACACATCGTGTGCGTAAGTTGAAATATTGTAATAAAAACAACAGTTAACGATTTATAATAAATAATTTGTCTTTAGTGAAGTCGTGTCTTAAGATTAATTTAGCATACTTACCTTCTACTCACCTTGTCCCTTGGCGATGATCCATCGTTGTTCAGCGACTCCTTGGTATGTGGTGATGCGAGGATCCTAGAAAGTTCAGCAGTGCCCGTGATCCATCCTGGACAGGAACCTGAAACAAAAGAAAAAAATTAGAGTATAGTTAATAATCGAGGCAAGCAACGATCCGGTATGCGGTAATGCGAGGATCCGGGGAGCGCAGCGACGGTGATGGTCCATCTCGGGCATCCACCTGAAACACAAAGCGAATATTTAAGTATCGTTAACAATATATGCGAGCGGTAATCCGGTATGCGGTAAAGCGAGGATCCGGGGAAACGCAGCAAAGGCAAGCAGCTATCCGATATGCGGTGAAGCGAGGATCCGGGAAAGCGCGGCGACGGTGACGATCCATCTTGGACATCCACCTGCAACAGAGGGGAGAAATTACCCTAATTAATGTTAGAGATTAAATCTCTAGCACACCTTCTCGGTAGTTATAGGTTAAACCGAGTGGCGACCGTCTGATAGGAAGTGATATCGCATCTCCCGCACCCTCAAACGGCCACGTCCGGCTACAACCTAACCCTGTCCACACGCCCGGACACGGACCTGGCCTCATCCAGGAAATTGTTTAGTTCCTTCGCGAGCCCGAACTGTTCCTTTCTTGACGTCCTGTCCTGGGGAACGGCGGGAACAGCGAAGACATGGTCTTCATCTGCGCACGATCCGGAGGAGGAACTCTTCTGCAAACTTGAGGCACTCCTTTCGTTACACTTTTAAGACCTCCAGCCGTCTCCTTGACGGTCCTAGAGGAGGACCTTTTCCTACTCCCCTCCTTGGGGGTGCCAGAGAGATCTGCTCTTTCTGCCTCTGCCATCTCGACGTCGTCAGTGTTTATAGAATTTCTCATTGTTGTTTGATCCCACGACCCGCTACGGCTGCTCCGGCCGGCGAACCTCCCACCGACCAGCGCTCCGAGAAGGACTGGCCGGGTCCCGGGTCATTGCCGGGAAGCCGGGATATGTTAAGGACCCCGGAATATACATCGGGGCCACGGACTCCAGCCCCTTACTCACCCATGAGAAGGGAGCATCAAAGCTCCGTCCCCCATGGGCTTTCAGGGTCCTCCAGCTTCCGACAACGGGGGCACTGCAGCGGACGCCGCCACGCAAGGGACCCCACGGACGGTTGGGGCAAAAGAGGTCGCACCCCCTTTATCGCCTTACCCGCCGTGGGGACCAGCACGTCCGCCGCCGGGCGAGTGAACTCTGCCCCGATAACGGACACTCCTACTCCGGTAACTGGCTTCGGGAGGGATGCAATCGCCAGCCACCGGAGTTACCTAAGCCGCTGCCAGCCCTTACGTCCGGCAGCCAGACATCACCGGCCCCGACCCCGGAATAAGTCCGAGTGGCCCGGTGGGTCTGCCTTCCCAGGTCGGCTGGCCCCGACCTCGGAATACGTCCGAGCGGCCCAGACGACCCCTCCACCCTCCGCGGACAGTGGGACCACGTCCCCGGTGTGCAGCCGCGGATGCGGGTTTTCCCCCGCCCCGATCCAGGACCACGTACTGGAGACGAAAAAGGAGCCCCACCTTCCTCCCCTGCCGGAGCACCGGCGTGCAATGGGTAAGAAAGATGAAAATTGCCTGCCCTTTGGCGAGACGACATCCCTGCCCGCCTCAGGGTGGGGACCCCCTCCCCCGAAAAACCCCAAACCCCGTTGCACGGCGGGGGGAGCAGACCTCCCCCCTAACGACCGCCTGCCGGCCGGGCGTTTGTAGTCGGGATTGTCTTCCCCTACCGCGGCGATTGGGGCCGATCCGAAAACCGGTCCCTGAGGGAGTCGCCGGGCTCCCGTCTTCCCTCGACGCCTGCCCGAAGACAGGCGGAAGGAAGGGTGTGCTCTTAGCCACCGTATCTCCACTCCGGGTTTCCCCAGCCATTGCTCGCTGGTCATTCCCCAGATCTTCATTGATACCGTGTTTATCTCCTTCCCCACGGAGAGGGGGCACACCACGAAGGAGGACCTAACCTTGCAACCGGACGTGCAAACGGTTACGTTATGCGCTGTCCTAACTACGTCTATTTCAGCTAACCTGACCAGACGGAGGATGATTTTACCACGAATCACTCTATCGATTGATTAATCGGTCGCCACTCGGTTTGACCTCTGACCGCCGAGAAGGATATAAAGTTGACCAACCTTTAAAGGTTAATCTCGAATTTCCCCTTTTTCTTGCAGGTTCTCCTCTGGATGCCGGATGGACCCCTCTGCCTACTGGATCGCCGTCGTCTCTCGATCGCCGCCGTCGTTGGACAAAGATTATAGGATTGCCGAGTCAACCAGTTTATTCAGGGAAGGATAACAGAGGGTAATTAATTTCACTTGAACAGACACTTTGCTCCGCTTTTAATCACTGAATTTATTTCTTTCAGATCACACGAAATGGCTGCGCGCGATAGCGCTTACAAAATGGCCGCTCGTTGCCGCGTAGGCCGGCCGGATGTGCGTGTTAACGGTCCGTCGAACGCGATTGTAATTGTTTGTCGCAAAGAACTTTATCTCAGTATCGAACTTCGCGTTACTGCTTTCGCGGATTACGCGCCTCTCGCGGATTAAGTCCCGTTTTGCAAAGCATCGTTATGTACGTGCGCACCATTTGACTGCTCGGAGGCAAAAACCCGTTTACAATGTTAATCGCAATATCACTGTTTCGCGTTTAGCGTTAATCGCTAATTATGCCTTATTATTTTGCTCGCTGGATTACGCGCCGCTCGCGGGTTAAGTTTCTAGAGATGCCCTCGATACGTCCGCACTCTCCGAGCTCTCACGGGCAAAGACCCGTATTCTCCTTTCTCAACTGCGCATCTACCTCGCCGCGTCTGCGCAGTACGCTTGCTCGATCACCCCCAGTACAGGCGTGCCTATTGTTCGCCGCTGCGTGTTCACGCGAAAACAAGTTTTTACCTCTGCATTCCTGAGGCTTAGTCCTGACAAGCATGTTTGTGTGGAAATTTCCACTGGATACTATTTCTACTTTCGTTAGCGAACTTGTCTTCGCGTGAACTTAACAATAATTATAATTGTTGTTACATACTCGCAATACATGTGTTTTACGTTACAGCGTCACGTCCCTGACTGGCCATCCGAACCCATTAGATCGAGTACTCTGCCCGTTCAACCGATACCGTGATTGGTCGTCGGACACTATTATTCGGCCAATCAGCGACGCGGTTCCTGATTTCGAAGGCCCTCAACGCCAAAACGTCGTGGCCTTATGGAAACGCTCGCGGGGAAACTTCGCCAGTCCCAGGTGTTCCCGGTCGCTTGGCCCGTTATTTCCCGGGCCGTCGGGTGTTTTACGACGCTGACCTTGCAGCCGGAGGCTGCAGCGGTGCCGCTGACGGACCCGATCACGGACAGCGAGGTCGAGTGAGTCGCTAGCGCTCGGCGCATCCGATTTATATCTAAAATAAGGGCACGATATAAAGTTTATGATTAATTTTGATTTTTCCGTGTTTTTTTTCTGTTTGTTGCCCGAAAAGGTTTATTTTTATTTTATTCTCTTGCGTGCCACTTAGGCGACTTATATACATATAGAAGTATAATATTCACCGCGTTGTCGAGAGACTGACTTTAGATTATAGTTATTTGGAATTGCGTATAAATATACTTGTAGGTTAAGGTTCAGTTACTTTTGGGTTTTCCCTTAAGCGTTTGTTTCTTTTTTATATTGTTATCTTGCGTGATGCGATATAGTAACTCGCAGAGTAGCATGTAGTTATGTAGGGGGAAAAACCCGCGATTCAGCGTTAACTACGCAAGAGCGTATCTAGTCACGCCCGTCATAGCGTGTAGAGGCAGAATAGGCGCGACATACATGAGAATCGCGTCACTACGAGCCTACGCGAGAAACGACGCCGCGAAATGACCGTCGAGCGTCGATCGAGACCGACGAGGTGATTACCGTTGTCGACTAACCTTCGTGCACCGGGAGTCGTGCAACGACGCCATCTACAGGAGAGGATTATTTAGAGCGATTTAATAGATCGCGAGTAACAAGCCTAACGTGTTACCGTTGACAGCTGGTGAACGTGCGGCGAAAGCCCTGCACGAACATCTCTCCTGGAGAGGACGTTCCCGAGGTGCTGATTGCGTGTCAGCGGACACCGTGATCGCGGTCCCGACAAAGTCCGATCCATGTGCGGGGAAGAAACTGCACAGATATCATTCGAGATAACGAGCATTACCAACGTGTTCATTGGACGTCGAATAAGACGAAAATAGCGGTTATTGTGAATTTTAACCTCTGTGCAAGCAAAACTCTGCACAGACCTCGTGCGAACAAGCGACCATTAGCGATGGCCTACCGAGGTCCCGAATAGCGCGAATACTGAGTTTCACCTTGATCCAACCTTTTTTTTTTTTACGCAGGAGAAATCTTCAACTACTGGGATCCCTGGGTCTAAAAGTCCCAAGTTTACCGAGTAACCCCTTTCGGGAAAGACCCCCCCGGCCTCCGGGGAGAGGCATAAGCGGGGGGAGTGTGGGATTGTATAGCATGCACATCGCTCACGATACTGCATGCATACCCTGCCCACTAAAACTTCTGCGGATGTCCCTCACGGCGCTCGTTGTCACGGGGAGCCCCGGGAAACGCACTGATTCTTCCGGGGCCCCACAGCGCCTGGCCCAGAATTGGGCGCCAACCCGGGAGACGCCGACCGGCGTCTCCCCCGGCTTTTTGGAGCCGCCTCCGGTGACCACCGCGGCGGAATAGGGGGATATCCACCCAGACCGCCGCCCCTCTAGCAGGGGTGGGTTATGCTTCGGGCGTGCGGTAAACCCCGCCCGCACGCCCGCTCTACCCCTGCGGTCCCCCTTTAGTTTTTTGGGGGGGGACCCGTACGTACGGCCGTTGGCCGGCGTCGCCGACGGCAACGGCCTCCTCACGTTTCGAGGGGGGGCGAAGGGGGGAGAAGATACCTCCTGTGCGCATTAACTGTGCCCTTCTCCCCCGGCACTGTCATGTGCTGTCTCCCACCCCCCGAAACCGGAATCGCGACGGGGGGCCGCTCCTGGGCCTGCGCCGTCGTAAAAAATAACGCCGCCGCCGTGGTGGCCCGGACCCACCCCGTCGCTTTAGTTGCTGTCACTAGAGGGGGGTGGTGCTTCCCCCCTCCTGACGCGTTCGGCTGCCTCCTTCTGCGACATGACTGCGCCGCAGAAGGAGACAAACGCCCTCCATTTGACCTCGCCCTCCTCTCCCCCGGTCACCGCCGCGGCGATGATGGTCGGGAGGGCGAGGTCGTCTCCTATACTTTCCCGGAGGACACGGCGCTGCTCCTCCCACGCTGGGCAAAACTCCAGCGTATGCTGCGCCGTGTCTGCCTCCTCCGGGCAGTGATGGCAGCGCGTGGTGCGCTGCTTCCCGATTCGGCACAGGTAATCACCAAAGCACCCATGCCCGGTGAGCACCTGTGCCGTGTGGAACGTAAGGCCTTTCCCCTTACGCTCCACCCACTCCCCCTAGGACCGGCCGGATGGCCTCCTTGACCCTCTTGCCCCACAGTTGGGGGTTTTTAAGGAATTCCTCCCATTCTCGCAGGAGGGCCACTTTGGCCTGGAGCCTCAGCGCCCTCTTGACCCTCGCCGTAATGACGCCCCCCCCGTCCCTGATCGCCTTGGGCCGCGTGTACACGCGTGTATGTGACCTGACGATCAGGTGAATCGGGGGTATTCCGGCGAGGGTAGTCGCCCCCACGTGTGACACGGTCCGGTAGGCCCTGGCGGCTCTGTTGGCTATAAGCCTCTGTGCCGCCGCCAGCTGCCAACCAAGGCGGGCATTGCTGCCCACCTTTTCCTCCCACACCGGTGCTGCGTATAGCAGCACCGAGTGGACCGTGGCCACGTAGAGGCGACGCACGCTCCCGCTGGCCCCGCCAATGTTTGGCAGTAGCCTGGCCGAACTATTGGCCACCGCTCTTGCTTTTGGGACCACGCGGGAAACGTGTTCGCCAGAGCTCCTTCTCCGGTCGATCCACACCCCTAGATATAGGAGGTGGGGAGTGATCGGGACCTCCGTCCCCTCCACCCGGACGCTGAGTCTTCCCGGGGGTGGCCCCCCCCGCGAGGCGACCGTTGTAATACATGGACGCCTGCGTTTTTTGGGTGGCCACTTTCAGACCCAGCGCCCGGATGGCGCGCACCACGCTCGCCGCCGCCACGTTGGCCAGCCCGATTGCCTCCCGCCAGCCCTCCTTGCTGACCCCCAGGAATATGTCGTTTGCATATCCTGTGAGCCAGCATCCTCTGGGGAGGGCCACCCCGAGGACCAGGTCGTAGGCGATGATCCAAAACAGGGGTCCCAACACCGACCCCTGCGGAACACCGCGCTTCACGAGCCTGATCCTCAGGACCCCGCCCTGGTCTGTGTACCTTAAGGGGTAATACCTAACCGGAAGCAAAAAATTAAAGGGTTTTTTGTGAATTTTTTGTGACTTTGCTAATCAATCGATCAATATGAAATTTTGTGGGGTTATTACACTTGTCTTGAGGTGCAAGAAAACATTTTTTATTTTTATTTTTATTACAAAATGGCGGCGCATCAGTGCGCGGAAGGAGGGTCGATTTTTTCGTGGCGTCCCGTGGCTGGCAGTAGAAGTGTCCAACGTTTGTATCTGAAACAATGACAATTTTTTTACAATCTACATGAGTATAGCTATGGAAGTACACATGAATATTAAAAAATATTGATTTTTGCAAATTTGGCAGCCATTTGGAAAAAACAATCGATTTTCGACTAAAAAAATTGGCCTTTATTTGTTTATACAAATCGTAATTGTTTATCGATCTTAAAAATCGTGTGTACCACCATAGATAATCTATCTAAGAAGCTACAGTTAAAATTTCAAGTCAATCGGATAAAAATTACTCGAGTTCTACTGCCAGCCGTGTCTGAAAAAATAGTTTCGAGAAAAACGCGTTTAAAGTTTGACAATGTGTTTACTACATGAAATTTGTAAGATACAGACTTGCTGATTTTTTTACCTTTACTCTGCTATCCCAGCACCATATAACTGGCCTTCCAAGTTGATGTCAGTCCTTTCCAAATATTTTTTCGCTGGTTTGGCATCACGACGTCCGGTTCTGGCGGCGTCGGACATTGAGCGCTCGGCGAGTTTAATGCGGCGCGAGTCGGCTTCCAAGCAAAAGTCGAAACATTGATGACCAACAGTAATGCCGAGTACATCCATGATCTTCATGATACCAGATAGTCCGTCGTTAAAAGTTACAACCGAAATATTTGTAGCGATGTCTAATACCCCCTTTCCGCTTGAAACCGTTTTTGGAGCGATCGTCCAAACTACAGAATTGAACGATTTATTCGAATTTTGGGTGAATCCTCCCAAGCAGCGAGATAAAAGTGTACCGTCGCACCGCCGTTAATGAGTAAAAGGGACAAAACTCGCTTCGAAATTCAATTTGTCATTTTGACGCGCTCGGAGTTGCTTCGAAAATTCGACTTTTACGAGCACTTAAAAAATTTTTTTTACAATAAATCATGTCAGACATCATTCTTGACATGTTTTTACGTCATCTAAGCTAATAAAAAAAATGGTCACAAAAAAATTTCGGCTAAGTATTACCCCTTAAGCCTCTGTCCCGGAAGTAATCCCCGACGACCCTAATGAGGTAGGGAGGGACGCCGAACCGCACTTGCGACCTCCCTATTACCTCCCAGGGGAGGGTGTTGAAGGCGTTGACGACGTCAAACGACACCACCAACACCACTCCCCCCTCCTCAATCTCGGCCTCCGTGCGGGAGAGGACGCGCTTAATCGCGTCCACGGTTGACCTCCCCGCACGGAAGCCGAACTGGTCGTTGGAGAGACCTCTTCCCTCCCCCCGGGACAGCAGGTGCTGGACGAAGCGCTCGGCAATGATCCTCTCGAAGATCTTGTCCACCTCGTCCAGCAGGCACACGGGCCTGTACGCGGACGGGGAGTCCGCGGGCTTTCCCGCCTTTGGCAGGAACACCAGGCTGGCCTCCTTCCATCTTTTGGGGAACCGGCCGGCACGCAGGCATGCGGTAAAGAGATCCCGCATCCAGCCGGCCAGCTCCCCCGCGGCCAAGACCCAGACCCTGCCTGGGATCCCGTCGGGGCCAGGGGCCTTCCGCCCCTTGACCCCGCGGATGGCCCTCGACACCTCCTCCTCGCTGACCCCCAGGTCCTCCCTCCATTCCGGAGCTCTCGTCTCCGGAAAGTGGACCTCTCCTCCCCTGTCGGCGGGGAATAGTGTTTCCACCACCCCGCCAACAAACTGGAGGGCCAGCGATTCCGTAAGCGATTCCGTCCACGGCCTGAGCTTGTCCAAGGCAAGCCTGTACGGTCGCGAAGATGGCGCGGGAGAGTTCCTGGCGGGCAGAACGCCAGGCCTCCCCCGTCTTCCTCTCGTCGAGGGCCCCGCGCCCAGCGCGGGCGGACGAGCGCCGAAGCTCGACGATCTCTCCCGTCCACCAGTAGGCGGCTAGCCGGGGGTGAAGGGGGCGGACGCGGGGCATCGCCACGTCGCACGCTCGCAACGCGGCCTTCACCAATCGACCCGCCTCCGCGTCCACGTCCACCTCCCCCGTCCCTTCGGCAAGGACGTCGCCTTCCGCCCTTCCCCAGGATAGGACCAGGGTCGCCGCTAATAGGCGATCCCGGTCCAACCTCCTAAGGGCCCATCTCCGCCGCGTTTTCTCCGCGGCGCGACGGCGGGACAGCACTGCCGGAGGCGTGGCCCGGACCATCATTTCGACGAAACGATGGTCCGACAGAGACTCCAAGTCTGTGGTCACTCTCCAGCCGTGTATCTCGCGCTCGGCAGGGAGGGTCGCCCAGGTGAGGTCGATCACCGAGGCCTCCTGCCGGCGCACACATGTGCTTACTCGGCCCGTGTTCACGAGACACAGGCCGAGCCCCGCCGCCCACCCCTTCAGGACGCTGCCCTTCGCGTCAGTGCGCGGGGAACCCCAAAGCGTGGATTTCGCATTGAAGTCCCCCGCCACTATGACCCGACCAGTAAGGCATCGGCGGACGCATCCCTCCATGTCGTGGAGCGACCGCCCGAACCTGGCCAGGTCCCAACTCGGAGGGGTGTAGACGCCCACCACGGAGATTGGCCCCATTGCACCGCCACATAACCCATCCCGGCCTCACCACGAGTGTACGGGGGAGCGTGTGGC
The DNA here is from genome assembly GCA_030770355.1 of Harpagoxenus sublaevis. Taxonomy (NCBI): domain Eukaryota; kingdom Metazoa; phylum Arthropoda; class Insecta; order Hymenoptera; family Formicidae; genus Harpagoxenus; species Harpagoxenus sublaevis. The sequence continues at coordinate 28,785 of JASTWR010000525.1, read as the reverse complement.
AGTGCCCTCCACGTAATGGCCGCGGAGCCGCTACGATACTTGGCCCAGCAGGGGTGGGATGCTGGGACTCTGTACGGCTCCGCGACTATATCCAAACCACACCCGCGCTCCGCCATCGTGTGTATAAACAGATCCTGGGCAGCGCGGGCGTGGTTCAAGTTCGCCTGGAGGACCCTTACGGACAATGATCCACCGTGTAGTCCATTGGGTCCTCCGGCTCCACCCTCACCGCCGCCGCCTCCTCCGCCCCGCTCATGGCACCCGCAATTTCCCCCTCCAGCGATTTAATAATCCGGAGGCCTATGTTTGCGGTCCCCACACTTGTAATTCGGGGGACCGTTAAACGAGCCCCCGAACCCAAAGCCCCCGACACAGAGTCGGAGTCGCCCGTCGCACCCGTCCCCGTTGAGGGGGCCCCGGGCTTTCCGCCACTTCACCTTTTTTTGGGGGCGGCGGCGGCCGCGGCCGCGGCTTTCCCTTCCCCCTCCCCCCGGTGCAGGCTTTGCCCCCAATCCGGTGGTTGGAGGGGCGCCCCGCACGCTCGCTGACCGCGCATTTCGGCGCGGCCGCGCACGTGCGGGCCTGGTAGCCAACAACGCCGCACCGGTAGCAGCTACCGGTGCGGTCCACCTCGTTGTTACAGGTGGCTCGAGTGTGACCCACCTCGAGACACCTGTAACACTGGAGAGGGCGCTTGTCGAGCAATTCGATTCGCGCCCTCACCCAGCCCACGCAGATGTGGCGCGCCCTCGCCACCACCTTTGCCGCCGCCAGCGGGCACCAAACAAAAAATGTGATAAGGCCCTTGGCGGCCCGCCGCGGCGGCCCCACCGCGATGCTGGAGGGGGCCACTCCGCCCTTGGCGACTAGTGCCTCCTTTAGCTCCCCCTCCAGCACCGAGTCGTCGAGTCCGCTGAGCCTTAGCTCAGCGGACATCGCCGGACGTCCGACGCGGACGCCCTCCTTGCCGGCAAGCAACGCCGACATTCTCTTGGCCAGGGCGTCCGCTTTTGCGCCGCAATCCGGCCCCGACACCTCAATATTGAGGGCATTGGTGGCCGTCCTCCTTACCTTAAAGGGGGGCTCAATCCCCAGTTCGGGGAGTTTTATGCTCCGTCGCACCAAAAGCATCGCCTCCCCGTAACTCCCCTCCGGGCAGGTCAGGGTAACCACCGCTGTCCTCGGCGCCCTGCGTTTCTCCGACCCGCACGGCCGAATTTCGATATGTCGCGACTAGTTAACGTTCTTGACGCGCGAATAAACAATTATTGTCCGCGACGAGCGAGTGTGCACCAAGAGTCGCGCACACGCGTCATCTACGGGAGGTGACTAGTTAAGGTGACATTATGAAGGGGACATCACGAAGAACACGCCTCACGTGTCCTCGTTATTGTCCGACAGGTGTGCAGCAAAATCACTGCACAAGCCTCAGTTCCCGCGGAGGACGATACCTATGCGTTAGTTGAGTGCCAATGAGCATGATAATCGTCATTTCGATCGAGTCCGATGTGTGTGCGGGAAAAACGTGGCACAGACATAACACAAGTAAACCACGATTACGAATGTGTTTCCGGGATGTCAACTAAGGCATCCGTGATGTTCGACTAGATTTTTTATCACTGTGAGGCGAAATCTTAGCACACGCCTCGTACAGCCACGGAACCACCGGAAATGGTCTACCGAGGTCCGAGATAGGCCGAATATCAAGTTTCGCCCTGATCCGACCTGGGTGCCGGAAACACCCAGCACGGACACCTTCCTCAGGAACAATCGAGTGCGATCGCTTCACTGAGCCCCCGGGAGTGCAGCGCACCAGGTCCCGTCGACCTGCGAACTCTGGGCGCCGAGATCGACGCACACATCATCTACACGGACAAGACCCATACCGATGCATTTCCGAGGTTGTAATGAGCACGAATATTGCGAGCCCGCGTCGATCTGACACGTGTGCGGCAAAAATCTCGCACACAGGTACGAACCGTAATTAATCGTGATAGATCGTCATACGGGACGCCAATTAGCGATATTATCGCGATCCCGAGCCAATTGAATGATTGTGCACCGAGATCATCGCACACGCGTAACTGCCGACATTATGTCGTATGAGCATGCATAAAAAGCAGTATTAGGCATGAGTGTCATGTGCGAGCGATATACACGGCGTAGATCCTAAGAAACATCCATAATTTTGTATCTTGGAGAAATCCGTGAAATTGTGAAAATATATATAATATTCTCGAAATGTATTTGCGAATAGTCTCCAGCGAGCGCAAAATAACCGGGAAACAAAAAAACATTCCTCTGTATTTGTCAGTTGTTTGTTTCATACGCAGTTACCGTCACGCGACGATCACGTGATCACCGATGGTCCGACGTGACAAACAACAGGAGTGGGGGTAGCGCCCAGGAGGGGACGTACGACGCGACGAGCGATCGACCGAGGTCAGTCTGTCGGGAGAGCTCGAAGCGCTAGCTCAATTTACATAACCGTTGTTTTCGTTACTACCGGCGAGACCAGCGAGTTCGCGAATGAAACATAGTTTAGCGATACTCAACTTATGTGCGCGATTTATGCGTAATAGTGGGTCAGTCTGTCGGGAGAGCTCGGACCGTTAACTCGTTTCGATACTTGGCGAAAGTTCTCGTAACAACCGACGAGAAATCGTACGGCGCGAAATCCGTTGTCTTTCGTGTGTAATGATAGTGCGATCGGTACTTGTAAAATTGACAGTCGACATCCGATATCCGTTTACAAAGCCAAAGACAGTCAATCGGGAGAATACGTTATATTCTTACTACGACCGGTGATATCCGTGTTGCGGAAGCGTCGGACGACGAATTATTTTGAATTTATACGACTTACCGCGCCACACACGAACTGTAATAAGCGATCATACTGTGACACCGTGAGTGTTTGTAAATCATTGTGAATCGTATCCAAATGACTATTTATTCGAAATAACATGAATAAATACATTGTTATATAACTTGATATACCGAGTGTCTCAAATCATTCGACGATATCCTGTGACCAATCCTGAGTCACCTTCCATGCGGGAGATTCACGCGTAATCACCATTCCTGCGGAAATTAAGTGCGAGTAAATGCACATTGCTTACGCTATGAGCATGCAGTATACGATACTTACCTGAGATTCTGCGACGATCCTGTGGGTTCATCCGTGACGATCCGGTGGTCCAGAGCATCGTTGGTAGTAAGCGGGGTAAAAGTTTACAATAACTTACCCAGCTCGGATTACTTTGACCTTGACATATGTTGTCAAGGTCATCCTCCTGAGTGACCTTCAGAAGGTTTTAGTCGGCGGTCGTTGTTTATTAAAAAGTTATAAACAAAAAAAGTTTGACAAATATAGCAGTTATTTTGAGTATTGAAAGGCATAAACGACCCTGACCTTGACATATGTTGTCAAGGTCCCCCTCCTGAGTAACCTTCAGAAGGTTTTAGCTGGCGGTCATTGTTTATTAAAAAGTTATAAACAAAAATAGATTTGTGGAAAAATTATTTAAAGCAGTGAATTGTTGGTATATTGAAAGAAAAGTTATTTAAAGCAGAGATTGGTAACTTTCCTTTCAATATACCAACAATTCACTGCGTTAAATAATTTTCCCCACCAAAATTTTTTCTGTTTATTAAAAAGTTATAAACAACTTTCTAAGTTGAAGCACATACAAAGCACACACTTGTAAAGCGCGTCACTAACCTATAGGTTAGTGACGCGCTTTACAAGTATGTGCTCTCTAAGTTGAAGCACATACAAAGCACATACAAAGCACACACTTGTAAAGCGCGCCACTAACCTATAGGTTAGTGACGCGCTTTACATGTATGTGCTTTGTAAGTTGAAGCACATACTCGCAAAATAAAGTATTCTCTGCTAAAAAAAAAACGTAATATTAGTCGTTTATGCCTTCCAATACTCAAAATAGCTGCTATATTTTCCAAACTTTTTTTGTTTATAACTTTTTAATAAACAGCGACCGCCGACTAAAACCTTCTGAAGGTCACTCAGGAGGATGACCTTGACAACATATGTCAAAGTCAAAGTAATCCGAGCTGTGTAAGTTATTGTAAACTTTTACCGTAAGCGGCTTCTACGAAGGAGGTCCATCCGTGACAAAACGCAGAGCGGCCAGCAGCAGCAGTCCGGAACACCTGCAACAGAAAAAAGGGGGAATTAGTCGACAGATACGGTTAGTAGTGACTTACCTTTCTCGATTTAACGGGTAAAATCGAGTGGCGACCGTGCTACGCGAACTTCGAGTAAATTTCGGTAGTTCGACGAATGAGTCTGCGCGTGACCTAACGTGCCCGGTTACATCCTAACCAGCATCGGTGAGGAGTGCCCGGGAACATTGATTATTGCGTACGGTGCACTCCCCGATGCCGAGCCTTTCGGCTCCCGGCTCCGAGCCGAAGCTCTGTGGCTCATGGTGCAAAACGGCATATCTTTGTGTGGCGAGGTGTGGACACCGCCCACCCCGCCACCCTCCCGTTGTTGTCGGAGGAACATTTTTTGATTACATTGCAATTTTTCATGTTATTCAGCTGAATCACTTAAAATGATACACCCTGTATATATATATATATATAAGGGTGTCCCATTTTAACTTAGACAGCTGAATAACATGAAAAATTGCAATGTAATCAAAAAATGTTTTAGACAAAAGTCGTATGGTTTCAAGGGGGACATAAGATGGTGGCAATGATTTGACCTTGGATGGTCGTTTGAAGCTCTCGTGAACGTTACCTCCAATTTCTTACATGCAACACCCTATATTGTAGTATATCGTTTGAAAGGGCATAAAATAAGAAAATTTTTGGCGCTAACCAGAGGTTAATACGTTGACCCGTTCGGGAGTTATTTAAGGTCAAAAATTGATTTTTTCCAACTTTGACCTTAAATAACTCCCGAACGGATTAACGTATCGACCTCTGGTTTGCGCAAAAATTTTTCTTATTTTATGCCCTTTCAAACGGTATATACTGCAATATGGGAGTTTTACTTAAAATTTTTTAGTGTCCCAGGGGGCTCTAACTCAAAAATTTGAAATGGAACTCCCCATATTGTAGTTTACCGTTTGAAAGGGCATAAAATAAGAAAAATTTTGGCGCAAACCAGAGGTCGATACGTTAATCCGTTCGGGAGTTATTTAAGGTCAAAGTTGGAAAAAGTCAATTTTTGACCTTAAATAACTCCCGAACGGGTCAACGTATTAACCTCTGGTTAGCGCCAAAAATTTTCTTATTTTATGCCCTTTCAAACGATATACTACAATATAGGGTGTTGCATGTAAGAAATTGGAGGTAACGTTCACGTGAGCTTCAAACGACCATCCAAGGTCAAATCATTGCCACCATCTTATGTCCCCCTTGAAACCATACGACTTTTGTCTAAAACATTTTTTGATTACATTGCAATTTTTCATGTTATTCAGCTGTCTAAGTTAAAATGGGACACCCTTATATATATATATGTACTATACAGGGTGTATCATTTTAAGTGATTCAGCTGAATAACATGAAAAATTGCAATGTAATCAAAAAATGTTTTAGACAAAAGTCGTATGGTTTCAAGGGGGACATAAGATGGTGGCAATGATTTGACCTTGGATGGTCGTTTGAAGCTCACGTGAATGTTACCTCCAATTTCTTACATGCAACCCTCTATATTGTAGTATATCGTTTGAAAGGGCATAAAATAAGAAAATTTTTGGCGCTAACCAGAGGTTAATACGTTGACCCGTTCGGGAGTTATTTAAGGTCAAAAATTGACTTTTTCCAACTTTGACCTTAAATAACTCCCGAACGGATTAACGTATCGACCTCTGGTTTGCGCCAAAATTTTTCTTATTTTATGCCCTTTCAAACGGTAAACTACAATATGGGAGTTTTACTTAAAATTTTTTAGTGTCCCAGGGTGCTCTAACTCAAAAATTTGAAATGGAACTCCCCATATTGTAGTTTACCGTTTGAAAGGGCATAAAATAAGAAAAATTTTGGCGCAAACCAAAGGTCGATATGTTAATCCGTTCGGGAGTTATTTAAGGTCAAAGTTGGAAAAAGTCAATTTTTGACCTTAAATAACTCCCGAACGGGTCAACGTATTAACCTCTGGTTAGCGCCAAAAATTTTCTTATTTTATGTTCTTTCAAACGATATACTACAATATAGGGGGTTGCATGTAAGAAATTGGAGGTAACGTTCACGTCAGCTTCAAACGACCATCTAAGGTCAAATCATTGCCACCATCTTATGTCCCCCTTGAAACCATACGACTTTTGTCTAAAACATTTTTTGATTACATTGCAATTTTTCATGTTATTCAGCTGAATCACTTAAAATGATACACCCTGTATATATATATATAGGTATATATATATATATACAAATTATTGTTATAAAAATTTTTACTTTGACTTGGATTTTGATTATTTGCGACATCAATAAGGTTAATAAATTGCGAATTTTCTTGTAATGCAAATGATTCATTATGACTTGTTTCTTTTATCGGTGAGACAGACTTTCTTATATTGCTTTCGGTTTCATGCGACATATTCGTTATTGTTCTAATAGAAAAAAAATGAATTGAATTACAAATTATATATTATATGTATATAGTAAAGATACTCAATTAATTATTGTTTCTCAAATGATTTTATTATTAAAAATAATTAGAATATAAAAAATAATAGGCTTACGGCCACGGTTGCGACACTTGTTTTAAAAATGCCATGCTCTCCCATAAAGGCCAAGTTGAGATTTTTGTAGCTGCTTGTCCACTTCTCGTTATTAATTTTTTATTCTCCCGGAAATATCTGTCCCGAAGAGATTTCCATCGGGTTTTTACAAAATCCTCTATAAAATTATAGTTTTTGTTATAAATTTTTATATATATATTATTTTTTATATTATTTTCATTATTTAAATTATTTATCTTAATTTTGTGTCTTATTTTTTATTACCAGTTACATGTAATTCATAGGCTATTTCAGCCCATAATTTTCTTTTATATACATTATCTTTACAAAATTTGTTATTTAAATTCCACAAAGCACTGCGAATACGAACTGAGTTTATAATTAATTCATTTACTGATTTGTCGTTTTTACAAGAATTATTATTGTTTATTGACATTATGTATAATTAAATATGACAAGCTGCCATTAATGCAGAAATTCGACTGAAATTAGCCGAGTTCAACAAAACGCGACGCGATCGTCGCGCGTCTGAAAGGGTTAAAAATTTTTTATTTTAACGCGCTATGACGCGCTATCGCGCGCGTCAAAGAGAGCACGCATTTGATTGGTGGAACGCGTGCAGATGCGCGTCGAACGCGCATTATAACGCAAGGCAACGCGTGCATGGAAACCAATTTGATTGGTGAAACGCGTGGAGACGCGCATCAAACGCGCGCTATGCGCATGGCAACGCGTGCATGGAAATTAGGGGTAACAAAGCCACGTGGTGTCAGCTAGAAGAGATGCAACGACACAATCGCGCCATGGAAGGTCGTGGACTTTCTCACTCCGTACAAACGCGGGTGGGGAGTGACATCAAAGAAGAAGAAAGGAAAAAAAAACGTCAAAGAAGCATTAAATATGCCCGCGGGTGCAACTGCCAACGGGTACAACTGCAACAACTGGCAAAGCGTATGCGCATTCCATATTTTAGAAGTGTTTTCATGCGTGACTCGTTACCGATCGATGGTATACGACGAAACGAGAGCGGTATTGTAAATTTGGACGATGCAGCGGGTCCCGGTACTCATTGGGTGGCGTATGCAAAGAGGGGAAACCGCGTGATGTATTTCGACAGTTTCGGTAATCTTCGACCGCCAAATGAATTGGTGCGATATTTTGGGCTGAACGTGACGAAGATTGAGTACAATCGCGCACCCTTTCAAACTTTCGATCAAAATATCTGTGTACAATTGTGTCTTCGGTTTCTCCAGACGATCTACGACGATCGGCGTAAATTTAAAGCCTGACGGTGCCCATGAAGACTCAATGTTTGTTAAACGGTTTTCCCGACATGTCTATGACATTCACCCTGACCGGGAAGAGCAGCTTCCTCGCGGTGCTCTACTTTTCCGCCGTAGATTTGAGCGACGGTGACTATGAGCTCGGTCTAACGGATTTTGAGATTTATCACACGATACCGAACGTGAATTCCTCGAATAATAAATTCTATTTCGACGAGGATGACATAGAAATTACGATTTCCGAGGGATCGTACGAGATACAAGCCATACACGAGTTTTTGAAACGCGCAATTTCACGGAAACGCCCGCGACGTGATGATCGTACATCGGTTGCGGATATCGCGCGAGAGGAGACCGTTCGCGCGAACGGCGACGAGGACGAGGCTGTAAAATACTCGATAGTACTGCGTGCTAATTACACGATGAAGAGCGAGATCGATTGCGCTTTTAGAGTAAACTTTCCACCGATTAATATTTTTTCCGAAAAAATATTTTTTGATAAAAAAAATTTTTTAAAATTAAAAAAAAAATATTAAAAATATTTTTTTGATAAAACCAACAGGGGGCAATATAATTGCCAATAAAAATGTTTAACCCCTAACTGACGGCACTTTTTTGGTTGTAACTTTTTTTCCTTGACAGCTATTAAAAAATTTTTCAAACAAAAGTAGCAAATATTTTTCCATACAAAACTAAAAAAAATAAAAAAAATTCGACCAATAGGAGCCGAGATCCAAACACCCCTATTTTCAAGATGGCCGCCGACGCACAGGGAAATTTTGTTGAAACTGTGAATTTGGGCATCTCCTATGACCTTCTACTCACCCTTAAAAAATTGGCTTGTTTATCCGTTATGTAGATATTCGGTGTTTTTTAATACTCTTTTACTGTACTATAAGGAATGCGCGACCGACAGCGGTGGGGGACTTGTTTGCGCGTGAGCGGGCGAGCGAACAAAGGAACGCGAGAACCGCGCGTGATCAAAAACATGTTACTGCGCAGGCGTGGAAAACGAATGAGCGTTGGCACCGAACGGCCATCGAGGTTCTTCTTCCGTGAGAACTCGAACAGTGCGGACGTAACGCGAGCTTCTCTCATATTAAAACGGAACAAAACCCGCGAACGACGCGTTATTCGAATAAAGTACATATACCGAAAGGAAAATAGTCTGATTCCGACCTAAATCGACCTTCACCCATCTGTTTTCCTAATAAAAGGTATTTTTTATCAAACATAATAAATAAACAAACAAATCGCAGATGGGTTGCCTAATTAAATCAGGTGCAGGGGTTACCCTTAATTAAAAATAATTTAAATAATTTTTTTTCATTTCTACACTTATTTATATTCTCAAGAATTCAGTACCAATCGAAAGTACAAAGCATAAGTAAAAAGGAAAAGTTAGGTTGCCTATCTTTTATTGCTGCCTATTACCGGGTTGCCAGGTATAAACAGGTGAGTTGGTATTACCAATTTACACTCATCTTTATTCTTTAATTGACCTATATATTAAAATAAAGATAATTTTATTGCGAACACAGTGGTATTAGGTTGCCTAAGCAAAATCGATGCAGAAGCGGTTGCCGCGCTTTAAAGTCCGAATATTTGAGTAAGCGAGCGGGGTGCGACAGAGAAGCGCAGAACGTACTATTCTATGCAATAGAGGAGGACGCAGCATAGTAGCTGTGCGTGAGGCAGTTGCCGAGTGAAAGAGAGTGCGCATGCTCTTTTCTCCGTGCGATAGAGAAAAACAACTCTATCGCTCGAAATCTCTTTTGGAGTAAATAATATAAAAATAATTTCTAATAAAAAAATGTATAACATCACATAATAATATACAAATAATATTAACACCTTTCAATTTTATCTATTTTATTAATAAAACCGAGTAAATAAATAAATATTTCAGAAAACGATAAAAAATTAATAACACATTTATTGTTATAGTACAAAAATAATGTATACTAATACATAAAATTCTCACGGGTGGTGTATGTTTGAACGTTATTAATTTAAAAACTATTGGACCGATTTTGAAATAATTTGTACCAACATGTTCCTTAAAATCTCAGGAGTGCTATAGGGCAATTTAATTTGGTGGTTCTTTTTTTAAAAAGTGAAAATTTTCAATTTATAGCACTTGTGGATTGGTGTGTATGTATCTTTGCTTTTATATCTCAAAAAGTTTTAAAGGAAAGAGTACTTAATTATAGTGTTTTTTACATTTCTAAATGTAAGCTAAATGCACTTGCAATTTATGTTCATTGTTCTTTTTTTATTTTTAAAACTGATTGTTTCCAAATTAAATACCACTCATCTATATTTTATCTATACTAATCTATAAAATTCTTACGGGTAACCAGCTAGTAACAAGATAAAATATTACATAACATAAAATAATATTGCAAAAAGATATACCTACATTAACTGTCATAATTTTACCCGATAATTAGGTCAGTTAATATGACGCAACAGTAATCTATGCGGAAGTTTGAAGAAGAGGAAAGCGTTATTTATTAGGAGAGTTATTTATTAGGAAAGAATAATTTTCTCAGCCAAAAAAATTAATTACACTTAGGTACAGTAAGCATTAACGCATGAATATACACAAATAAAAGCTGTAAGCGCAAGTGAATATATAATGTGTGTTGTGTGTGTGTGTGTGTGTGTGTGTGTGTGTGTGCGCGCACGCACACAATTTCATAAATGGTATAAAGAATATGTAAAAAAATATGTTACATAAATGAGTTTATGTGAATGTCGAGTAAAAAAAACGAAAATAATGCATGGTTACAAAAAAGCGACGCAAAAAGTCAGTTTTTCTTCTAACAGATTTCTGTTCAAATAAACTTAAAAGTTATTGTACAAATACAAAGTTATTCATCATCAGGTTCATCAGAAGTTGCAATGTTATACTCAAATTCTGAGGGATTGTCATCATTATTATCACTGTTTGTCACGTGCAATATATCATCAACTTGTAAAGGCGTTGGGTTCCCAACGAATCCTGTTGGCTTTAAATAGCCATCCATGAACCAACCGCAATTTTCAGGACGTAGTTTGACACAAATTTTCTGTTTTAGCGATTTCCAGCATGGTGGGATTATATTTGAGCCAAAGCTTTTAATTTTTTTTTATAAATTGTTCATTGTCTTTCTTAGTCGAATAATTCTTTGAAAAATGCGATACCTTGCGTCATTTACACTAGTGCAATGCTTGATACCATACATAAGAGCAGTAAACTCCTGAATAACGTCAATTTTTTCGTCGATGAAAATGTCAGCTTCATCTGTTAATAACGCAAAAATTTTTTGGTACGTTTCGTTTTTTGAAAAAATTTTAAAAAGTCTGACTTTTCTTTTATTGTAAAAAGCTGCCGTGTAATTGCAGCCTGTAAATGCATGGAAAGCCGGCAGACTTAGGCATAATGTAGATCCCAACTTCAGTGCTAATTCTGTACAATTAATGCAGTTAAGATCTTTATTATTTCCTTTCTTGATCGTTGAACCTGCTAACCAAATTTCTGATTCTGAAACTTTATGCATATTAGCCAGCAAAATTATTAAAACATCAGTATCAGAGGCTTTTACTAAAATTCTTGAACTTCGTGGCATTTTGTTAACATGAAACATAATTCGCGTATCCGCTTCTTCATACTGACATATACAATCAACTTCTTCACTTTTTACATGATTTTCCTTTGTTTGATAAGAATAGCACTGATCTCCAACTGTTATAAAAAATTTTTTCGTTTGGATTATTGGTACCAAATGGTCGTTCTCCCATTAATTAGCTAATAATTGTACCAAAGCCTCTTTAAAACAATAATTTTTGAGACTTCTCAAAAAATCGGTAGGTGTAGGTTGTAGAGGTCCTGTATGGCACTTCTCGGCCGATTTTCAACTGGCTCCGCCTAGCGCTGTTCCCCTTACCTCGCCGTCCCGCGCGCAGCCTACGAGTCGCTCGAGGCTCAGGACCGTAAACATATGTTTACAATAACTTTCCACGTCACCCGTGAGGTACTATTGTTGACACGTTTTTTTTTTTAAGTGGTATTCCCTGTAGGCCAAATCCACTGATATTCCTTGAAATTACTGTTACAGCCGTGTTCTTCGATAAGAATCTGGCAAGAAGGAAAAAAGTGAAAATTATTGTTGCGCCTGTGCTAAGACGCCCGTTATATCGCCGCGAGTTGCGAAGCGTCCCTGACGACCAGCTGGGATTGATTTATTGATTGACAGCGGTTGGTGGGTTTTTTTCCGAGTGTCCGTCTCCGAACAGACGTGTCAGCTCGAATATCTGTGTTATTCGTGTCGCTTTAATAAACGAGTTACAGTTCCTTAAATTGTGTCGCCTCTTTTCCGTGTGTGCCGGTTGCGCGGGTGTGAGTGAGTGAGAGCGGTGAGACGCGTACGCGGACTCGGCGAGCGCAACATTATTATTATTTAAGTAAGATTTGAATAACTGTGATTTCCTTTGGAAAGAATTGACATGACTAACTAATTGGGAAATATTTTGATTTGGTTTTTGCAGCTTTAAATTGAGAAGCCTAAGTTGATTAGTCATGTCAGTAATGAAGACAAGTTCACAGAGAAGTGTGATATCTTGCAAAATGACAATATATTCCTAAAATTTAGGATTGTTTATTACTTGCAAGAAAAGGAGGATTTCTTTTCTTATGGCAAAAAATATTTCCAAACAATTAGCAGCACTAAGCCAACGTACTGAACAATAAAGTGGGACATCTGTGTGAATAGTATTATGTTACTCGAGAAATAATTTAAATTTTCGATGGACTAGGGAACTTCTGTCCACCTTTAATTATATTAATTATTTTTGTCACAGTCTCCATAGCTGTTGACAGTTTTACAACTTTGCCGCTTAGTGCTTCTTGATGGATTATGTAATGTACAAGGGGGATATTAATATTTCGCTGCTTTAATTGTCCGGCAAATCCTATCTTTAAACCGGTCATAGCCCTCGCGCCATCAGTTGCAATCGAAGAACATTTATTAAAATTGATGCCAAATTTTTTAAGCGATTCTTTAACTGCTACAAAAATATCAAGACCCATCGTCGTGGTATGTAAAGAGACGAAATTTAAAAGCTCCTCAACACACGAGAAATCGTCTTGTACGATTCGAGTAAAAATACTCAGTTGACTCGTGTGTCGAATATCGGTGCTCTCGTGAAGACATAACGAAAAATATGTACATGACGTCAGAAGGTTCTTTAATTTTATAAAAAGTGAAAAATGTTCTTTAAGCGACGATTCTTTACCGCGTCTTATGAGGCTACATCTAATATGCAAATCGACGTTCCCGCTAGCTGTAAAAGTCCGAAAGTTGACCTAAATTTTCTTCATTTCTTGTTAATTTCTTTAATTATGCTTTAATTGGTTAAAGGGTCGTATACGTCATCAGTGGATTAGGCTTACAGGGGATACATTTCAAAATAAAACGCGTCAACAATAGTCCCTCACGGGTGACGTAGAAAGCTATTGTAAACATATTTTTCGGTCCTGAGCCTCGAGCGACTCGTAGGCTGCGCGCGGGACGGCGATGTAAGGGGAACAACGCTAGGCGGAGCCAGTTGAAAATCGGCCGAGAAGTGCATTTCTTGCCGAGGTCTGCTGTATGGAATATCGAACTCCTGTCGACTTTGACGTTCAGAATCTTTGATTGAAGGCGTTAAATAGCGGTCAAATATAAGATGTATCTTCCCAGCATTACTTGAACAAAGTTTTATAAGGATAGATTCAGCTATTTTATCAAAGGTTTGTGGCATGGAGGATCCGATAAGGTGTAAGTAGTAAAAACCATCTATTATTTCAACGTCGATTTGTGTTGGCTCAACCATTTGGACTTGAGATTTTAACGTCTTGGCTAATGTCGACTTGTCTATTTTTAACATTTTACCAGTACACGAGGAAAGAGCAGGCGGCATTGGTGCTAGTGGAAACGTCAAACAGTGTTCTATAATATATTAATTTTTTTGTCAATGCTAATTGCGAGTAGTCGCCCAAAGATGTCTCGTTCCATTTTTAGTAAGATCTTCTTGCTCTTATCTTTATTCACCTGCTTTGGTGGCGCACTGTGATGCAAAATTCAAGATTTTCTTCCGTGGTATCGGTTTTTCAAATCTCCCGGAAACTGAACAGCATTCAGAAATGAAACTTAACTTTTGCTGATTGCCTACTGACTTAACGGCAAGCAGGAAATCAGTAACATCTGAAAATGCTGCTTTACGAGTCGAAATGTTAAACAAAACATTTTTATCGATACTATCATCAAATGGATTGACCGTATTTTTAATCGCTTCAATGATACTGTGAAGACTTTTTTTGTCTTTGTTTATTCTGCTTTTTTGTAAAAAATGCGAAGTATCATCTTTTAGCGAAAAACCAAGATTCTCTTTGACAGCTGTCAATATTTTTGTCCTCATATTGTGACTGAGAGCCCACCTTTGTCGCGCAGATATAGAGTCTGCAGAAAGATTATTAGCCAATTGATTACTGGCATCAGCATTGATGGTCTGCTCTAGTGTCAAGTCAACAGGTGATCTAGTAAAATTGGCTTTAGTACGTCTAATTCCAAATGCGCCTTAAATACAATAGGGACCATCTAGCATAATTAGGCTGATTTAATGCAAAAAATAAATCAGACATGTTGAAAATTGAGTCCAAGTACAGTTCAAAGTTACTGGTACGGATGCTTCTCGAAAAGCGAAGGAATAAGGTAATAAACTCACAATACTGATAGTAATATTGAGCCGTTTTTCCCTTTTCACCCATCAAAGTCTGTTTGCAGAATTCTTTATAGCCATTAACAGTTTGGTTCAATAAATCAGGTAATTCAAACCTCTCGTTGACGTCAGATACAGTCTGATTGGATGCATTGTCTATAAGCGCTTGTAATAATTGACATAGCATGTCAGGAGATACATTAATTGTGGATAAATATTGTTCAAAATGAAGTATTTGTAACGCAGCAGCGGTTAGCGGGTGTAATTGCTTGCAACGATTAAAGTGCTTGCTGTCTAAAAAGCTGTTCATCGAGCCGCCTGGTAATACTTCTGCCTGAACTAGTATTTCTACTAACCCACTGGAGTCTATGTATTTCCCGATCGCTTTGAAGAATGTCATCTGCATATGGAACGCTCCCAAATTTACAAAAATGTTATCAAATTTGGGTTTTTCACTTTCTTGAATCTGCATTGCCATTTTGGCTATGGCTAAATCATATGTCACGATAATCAGTCCTTGTTGACACTTTTCAGCAATTTCATTAGCCATAACGAGTGTTTCATTAACTGTTGCATAAGACGTTGGAGATGAATTTATTGGAGGCAAATACTCGACGTTTTGAATTCCGCTGTGATCAGTTGAAAGCATACAGTTGTAGCCCAACCACATAGGAACAGAATCATTTCGCGACAAAGACATTATCTATAGTATATCTTTATCAATGGCTATTTCTGTGGCGCCTTTGCATACGTCGATTACATTAGTAAATGAATCAACGGTAAGCAGCTGCATACTTGTTGTCGGTTTTGAGTAATATGGTCGAATACCTCGTAAAATTTCATTGAAACGTCGTCTTTTACGTGAAGAAGGTCCACATTCGTCTCTGTTGTCATCAAGCAAAAGGGTTGAAGAAGTCGTAGCTTCAATATCATCAGGATCTTCATTTTCCGCACGAGGAAATTGATAAATAATTCCAACTGTGTCATGCATGGTATCTTTTCCTGAAGTCGTGTCAACGAAGCGATCAAAATTATCAAACGCTACGTGAGTGCTGCGTCCATCTACTGTATTGATACCGGTTGGTATTACCTTATTATCTTGGACTGCCGTATAAGTCATTTCTGTCTCAAGCTCTTCAGCCAAATTGTATGCAATCGTATGGCCATATCTGTTGAGTATCGTGATTACTTGCCGAGAATTTGTTAGAGATTTTATAGCCAGTCCAAGGGTTAAATTTTTCGCTGGTTTACATCTACCCTTTGAAACAGCATAAATGATATCGCTACACAGTGACATTACTTTGACCGAGGTGTCGTTTGAGTCATTACGAGAAACGTCGGGTCCGACAATGAGATTGTACATAAATTCAAACAATTTCTCAGGAATCTCACATTCTCCGTGGATGACGTCATCAGCAGTTAAATGACTCGGCAGCGGTTTGCAATCAATAGCTTTTACAAGATTCCTTAAATGATAAGCTATGTCTTAAAATTTGTTGTCTTCTTTCGTTTTCAAAAATTTAGTGTTATTAGCCATAACAGACACATTGATGTCTGTCTTGTACACTATTTTTTTACAACGCGGTCCGGTAGATGCTTCAATCGTTACCGAAATCACCGAAACTTTTTAAAACTTTTTTTTCCAAAGTTTCGGGTCGGTAATCCGCCATGTCATCGGGGTCTATTTTACTTCCTCCAAACTCTAATAATAGAGCTTGATATCCTGAAAATAACTGTGCAAAGTACATAACTTTTTCATTTTCAATTATTTTTTTTGTAATAAAATCTATAAGAGACTCCTAAGCTAATTTATGTAGCTGTCTGTTTTCATGCCAACTAGTATCAAAATGTTCCTCGGTATACCGCTTTTCTTGTACCCGATATAAAGCGAAACAGGTCTTGTGATAGGCAACAGTTTGATTCTCAAGTTTCGAAAGTATTTCCGAATCATTTAGTTTTAGCAATTGTTTTTATTTTTTGTACAACATTTTCAGACTGAGGAAATATCAGATTAAGCACCTGCTTTCCACATTTCTTTCGCTTGTGGCTGCAAAACAGGCATGTTGTTTGTTTATCAGAAGTTAATGACCTTGATGGAAGAGTTGAAGTGGATGAATCCAGTGTTTGAATCAATTCTAATGAGTTGTTGTTTACTGTTGACGATTCACTAGGTGCTGTAGAGGCAGGATTTGTCGATACTGAATCAAGCGCCTCGTCAATCGAATTTCGTGGAGTTGATGTAAATGACGGCACCTGAAACAAATAATTTGTTAAACAAATTTAAAAATAAATTTCAATTTTAAACATTTAAATTAAAGGTTTAAATTCATCAACAAAACAATGAAAATTAGAGAAATTAAATTAGTTAACGATATTTTAATACCTTGTCCAAATCCATAGAAAGTGAAGTTATTGCATCAATATTACTCTCTTCTCTCTCAGTATCTGTTGTACTCAAATGTCCAATAGAATCCAGACATCGTGAATGTTCGTCAGTTGTAGACGTACTTGGATGCACCTAGAAATTCAATTTTATTGAGTAAATAAAATAGTTAAATGTATCATTTTTATTAATTAATAATGTTATTATATTTAGGAAATTACTCTATTATCTTTTTGTCGCTCACAGATTATTACGCTCGCTGTTTCGTTAAGACGTTTTCCTATTTTTAATGTGTGGGATTCGCTAAAGAAATTAGGGCTCAGTTTACATTAAAACTTTTATTTTTAACTAATCAACATTTTCCACAACTTCAACATCTGTGGCAACTTGTACATAAAATGTTCTCTTTGTTCCTTTTATTTTTATTAAAATTCCTGCGACTTCCTCTTCCTCGCGGCTTTGCTTGGGTTCCGACGCTCCTCACCGTTGCCTTCGTTTGTAATGGCTCTGAGGTCTGTGTGGCTGCGTCTCGGAGCTCTACCGCCCGGTACTCCCTGTTGCCTGGCTTGGGAGAGGAAGGAAGCGGAGAGACTGGACAGGGTACCTCGAACTCCTTTAAGATTTCTGAAATCTTCGGGATCGGTGTCGAGGTTGCTGGAAGGAATGGTTTGGTTAGGTTCGGGGATATGAACGATGTCGGTAAAGGAGGGCGACTGGCGCCGAGAATTGGTGAGAGTGCACCTAGACGTCTGGCGTCTATTAATGGCTCTTCGTTAGTCGCTAGGTTACCTTCTTTTACTGGCGACTGAGCGCCGGTGACTGGAGGATTCTCCAGCGAAGAAAGCAACCTGTTCTTGAAGCGGCGAGCGCTAGTTTCCTGGCGGCTGGCGCCGGGGAGCGGATCTAACAGGATAACTTTCCTCGGCGGATCCGGGAATAAATCAGGTGGCGGGCGTTTTACACCAGGAGGCGGCTGAGCGCCGTTTGCTAGGCAATCGCTTAGCACCACTTTCCTCCTTGCAACGTAATGCTGCAAGGGCAGCGGCTTCGTTTTCTGGCGAGCCGTCGAACGAGACACGACCTCTTCTCCGGCGAGCCGGGAAGGGCTCCGGGTGTGCTTCGAGAGCGGCGTCTTGAGGCTGGGATGTCCGCCCTGGCCGGCTGCTCGAAATACTCCGAGTTTTCCTCGCGTCGGGCTCTCCTTATATACCCGTGAAAATCAGCGGCGAGTATTGACAACGGGGTTGCTAGGAAACCTGCGTTTCCTGAATCTTGCAATCTGTCAACCCGCGACTTGAAACTCACGCATTTTCAGCAACTTGAAACTCTCCGCGTTTAGCGACATGAAACTGCCCCGCGCGCATCGTAATTTCTAACAGTAGGAGGGAGTCACCGGTTCTGGATAACTTGTTGGCGAGGGGGGAGCGGGGCGAGGGGTTTCGGCGGCGCAGGGCAAGGTAGGGGGGCGTGTGCACTTAGGGCGAGGAGGTCCGCGGGGCAAGGGAGGGGAGCATGCACTTAGGGCGCGGGGGTCCGCGGGGTAAGGGGAGGGTGGCAGCCTACAGCGTGGGTCCGCGGGGTAAGGGGAGGGTGGCGGCCTACAGCGTGGGTCCGGGGAGGAAGGGGGAAGGGTCTTAGGCGCGCGCTCGTCAGGGGGTATGTTTCTAAATGCTGCGTCTTGTCCTGCATAAGCGATCATTGATATATTTTACTATCAATTATAGTGACGTTAATGTCCTCTTCACTTTTCTAGAAAGAGATGTTTATCCTAGATTATGTTTTATTCAAGTATGCACATGCGACCTGCATCTTTTTGCTCAAAAGAGTCCTTTGTTGGACCATGCTTTTGCGACTATAAAAAATAGCGCGAGCGCCGGTGACAGGCTGCTATAATTTACGATCAATTATCGCCGATGTTCTCTTCATTTTTCTAGAAAAAGACGTTTTATCGATGAGCGTGTCACCATTCGACACGGACATTTCGTAACCCCATTCGGTTAAAATTTTGCGAGCGCGTACTAGTTTTAACCGTCGCGTTTTTCTTCATTTTTTCTAGAAAGGGTCGTTTTTATTTTGGAGTCATATATTGTGCAGGATCCTTCGACCTATTATTGACTCACTAAAGTTAGTATGTCTATACTGGACGAAAATTGTCCACCGACCTAAATCTTTATTTTAACTCCTATGATTGTCTTCCACATGCGAAAGGAATAAGATCTCAAATGCTCTCCATATAATTATCATAAATAGTAAATGTCGTAAATGTCAAAACGCATTATGTTCCCTACTCCAAAAATTTTTCTTGGCTGCCATGACTGTCTTCTTCATAGTGTCCCAGCCACCGAATTCGCACAGTCTTCTCAGCTTTTACACGGTGCAGTTTAAATTAAAAGTAGTTCAGTAAAAATTAAAAAAGTGAAAGCTATAAAAGTTACAAAAGTTGCAAAATAATAAAAGGACAACATTACGTAGAAGAGTACATACAAATTCGATACCCAGCCAGAGGAGTAAGTATATTAAATACAACATTATTTAATATTAAATAATATTTCCTAAAAATGTAAACTAAAAAATATTTTTTAAATTAACGATTGTTTTAATTTTTACAGTGGATATGGGTAGGAAACGTGCCTCAACAGGAGGTATGGATAAGGAATATGGTGAGAGTGCGGATTCCTCGCGAGCAAATGTGTATAAATATGGCATTTTTCATATATTTATATGAAAACAGCTTTTTAAATTTTGTATTTCTTTGTTTTCAGCCCCAGAAAGTATGGATAAGGAATATGGTGAGAGTGCGGATTCCTCACGAGCAAGTGTGTATAAAGAAAAATGACATTTTCATATATTTATATGAAATCTTTTTAAATTTTTTTTTTTAGCCCCAAATACTCCGCGAGGATATCGAAATCCCGGGGTATATTAGCCTTGAGTGGCAGCGGTGGGTCCGCCATTTTAGAAATATTGACCAAGTGAGAAACGAAGAGATGTGGGATTGCAGTGGCAACGTAGACATCTTTGATTTGCGAAAATTATTTGGTGAAGAAGAGTTGATAGACGACGAGCAAGAAGTATGGGTATAAAAATTAAATATAATTCTCGACAAAAATGTAATTTTTTGAATAAATGTTTTATATATGTAGGTATAAACTTGTGTTCTTTCGTCTATCTTCTATTTACCGCCCTCTCTCTCTCGCTCGCCTTCCTGCCTATGTCACCGTTCGCGTTCTCTTTCTCCCGCTTGCGTCGAGTACGTCTCCCTTTGGTTCAACAAAGGGTATACGACCCGACCGTAACAGTAACCATTTCTCTTTCCCTCTCACTCCCTTTTGAAGAAGAAAAGAAAGAGAACGCGTAGCTCCCGAGCTACAAGAAATCAGAGCACAAATATTAAATACATATATAAAGAAACATTAATAACAGAAAAAAGAAAACGAATTAGGAGCTTCGCGTCGCCAGCAAATAATAATAAAAAGTTGTGGTATAATCGACCCAACTGGCCATATTTATTAAAAGAATTCACGACGTTTCGGCCATGGGTTGTGGCCCTTCTCAAGTGACAGTTGTAGAAAGTCTGCGCGTCAGAAAAAAAAAACAATAATAAAAAAAAATAATAAAAAAAGAAAATATTAATGAAAATAAAAAAAAAAACATTAATAAATAAAAGAACCTGCAGCAAGACTCAAACCAGCGATCTCGCGATTATGAAACTAACGCGCTGCCCACCGCGCCACGCTTTCAGTCGAATACTCGTACTTACAATTTTAACCAAATCGGGGAGAGGAACGTCTGGCCCTCCCCATGTAATATTTTGTTAATATTTTAATAATTTTATTAAATTTTTTAAATTTATAATAAATGGTATATAATCATAATTTAAATAGGAATAGAGGAGAAGGAAGTGGAAGGAAAATTAATTTGAAAGTTTCTACCGTGTTATTATACATTTATTTATTCATTAACCTACTACATCATATCCCCATTTAAACAAGGGATCATATCAGCCACATACATCAATAGGTCTCTCCCACAAAGCATCATACAAAATTTTATCTATAGCATACGCTATATTAGTTCACATTCTAAAATTGAATTTTTATCACAAACGCTGCGCAAGATTTTAGCGGCGTCATATTTTTCGGAAATGCGATATTTTATTAAGATACTTGCACATTCTCTACATTTCGCATCTACCTCTCTCGCTTGCGGTTCTAGCTTGAGGTATACATTATCGAGACACTGTTCGAGCTCAAATAGAAACAGTACGGTTGACGGCTTCATGTACAAGCATGTGTCGCGTAACGTAAGTTTCACAATATTTTCACCGCGCATTTTAACGAGTTCCATTTTTAGTTCTTGTATGGACAGCGATGAAAATGTGGATGACTCTATAAGTTTTTCGATGTCCGTGCGTCTTTCCATGATCGTTGTCCATGTTCCATAGGGCATCGTGATGCGGTTTCCGAGGTTGTCGCCAAGAATCAATTCCACAAAGGAATTGCATGTAGGTCTCACGTTGATCCCAATGTCCAAATACTTGTAAGCTGTGGGTGTCAACGCGTATCGTCTGCTGAGTACGTGAACCGCACGACGCTCCGACGAAGTGCTGTAGAAAAAAATAACGCGATTAGTTTTGAAATAATACAATTCGCAAAAGATATAAAAATAGGAGGCTCTATAAATTAAAAACGAAACTTACTTGTTCTCACTCGATGGAGTTTCAGCATTGCGAATCGGCACGTAATAGTTCATGCGTATGCCGCCGCTGTTGCTGCTGCTTCCTTTAGCGGAATACATTTTCTCTCTCGGTTATGACAAGTGAACCGTTCCTACAAGCGACCGATACGAGACTGATCGTATAAAATTAACAGAGTATCTATACGCGGCAACACCCGCCCTTCTGCAAAATTACAATGTAATGGTGGTGGGGGATTAATGCTTCGCACAGTCCGCGCTCTGGAATTTAGGAGAGGGGAGGAGAAGGCACTTGACACTTAAACAAAAACACAAAGAACACATCTATCAACCATTAACAACTAATGGGAAAGGGAAAAAAGAAAATAAAACATTGTAAAATTTATATAATTTATTTTTAAAAAGATCACAATTCTCTCTGGCGTTTCAACCACAAGTTAAATATTCTTTAAATACATTTTGTAATGCGCAATTCTTAACACATTGCATAGCATTGACAACATCTAGATTATTTAAAGATTCAGTATCTTCGTAATCCGCATCCAGAGTCTCGACGACTAGGTTTTCTCTCGGATAATTCTCAAGCAGATTTACCAGCCATTCTCATTTTTGACATCCCTTGACGTACACGAGAGTCGACATCTCGTCATCCTCTTCTGCACCAAGCACGACCGATATAATTAGGCGTTTAGCCATGCTGTACGGCACGTTTCCATCTTGCCATCGTAATCCATGGTCAATGGCACGATACCCTTATCTAGGACAATGTAGCGATGATTTCATCAAAACAGGTGCAAAATTATAAATTTCACATTTTTTCGTATAGCGCCGATGCACGGCTGCTTCGGTTATACAGAGTAAATCCGCATCTTACCTATGTCTCCTGTTCGCATCTTCTCCCTCACTCGCCTATCTCTCAGGTGTTCTCTTCGCATTCCCCTTCGCATTCGCATATCTCTTCGTGTTCTCTCCCTCGGTATTTTTTTAATATTTTAATAATTTAATTTAATAATTATTGACTTCAATTCTTTTAAATGTATATATCTTACTTATTACAATTAATCTATATTTTACTAATTATTATCATTAAAAAATATAATATACAAATGGTAATAATGTTATTAAAATATTTAAATATAATTTTAATTTAATAATTATTTACATTGTTTGATGCATATTATACTTATTACACTTAATCTACATCCTACCAATTATCATTTTTAATAATTGTATTAAATTATTTTACTAATAATAATAAATCTTACTACTAGGGAAGAAAAGCAGAAAAACAAATACATTAATAGAGTTAAGTACATTTTTAAAAAAATTTGTTCTCATATATTTTACATATAAGAAACAAATTTGAAATAAAAACAATTTTTAAATTGTATCTTTTATTAATTTTTACTACACTTTCGGTTCACAAACATGCATTCCAAATAATATTTGTAAATTGAAGATATCGTCCTCACCGCTCTGCTCCCATATTAGCTCGTTAGCCTCGCGATTAATTAATCTGAAGTAGCGGGTCCATCTTCGTTCTTCATATTTCATACATCCGCGGATTCTTACGTCTCTGACGTCCTCTCTCGCTCTCATTGCGGTATGTCTCCTATTTGTGTTCTTTCTCTCGCTCGCGTACTCTCTCCCGTGTTCTCTCTCGCTCTCGCTCGCGTATTCCTCCTCACTCGCCTATCTCTCGGGTGTTGTCTCCGCATTCGCCTTCTCCATCATTCGCCTATCTATTTGTGTTCTCTCACTCTCATCGCGGTATTTAATTATATTAATATTGTAGTAATTTTAATTTATAATAAATAATTCATTACTAGGGAAGGAAGCGGAAAAAAGAATAATAAATATATTTTAAAAGTAAAGGACATTTTTAAATAAATTTATTTTTTATATTTTTTACAAGAGAACTCTCTCGGAAGCAAACAAATTACTTTCCAGTAAAAGATATTATTCCTAATATTATCCATAAATTTCCAAGAAAAAATGAAATAACAAAACTTAAGAAACAATTTAAAAATAACTTAATTATTTTATTCTTAACTAATTAACAAATTTCTAATTTCTTCTGTTTTCTACATTTATATTAAATATAATTCTTCCTTTCACAATTTTCTAACAATCTCTCGAATCTTTCGAACAATTCCTCATAATCTAAATATCGTTCTACACATTCTCGACACTTATGTGCAGGCCTTACACGCATTAGCACCTTCTCACAGTTATTGCACCGTCTTCGCGCAAATCCAACGGGCTGCCCTCGAAGCGCGTAGCACTCCTCACATAGTCGCACGCGCGGGGATAGCCATCTCACATGGCTGGACTCGAGTCCGATAATGCATATTTTAACAAATAAATATCTTAACAAATTGTAATATCGGTTGGGGTAGTCCCCGAGGCCGGACCCCGTCCAACAACGTAATCTGCACATCTGCTATTGGTGGCCTTATTTCTATATATTTAAATTTACAAAACGATTTTTAAACCTACCGTACTGCCCGACGCGCGATAACCCGGCAAGCGGCAGAACAAACTCCTTGCAACATTATACGATGTGAAGGGCGTATGATGTACGTATGATGTACGGTCGATAATACATATGGTATCCCGCTCGCCAATAAAAAAGTATCAGGCTTGAAGGACAAAGCTTTGAACAAACAAATAAAGAACAAGCACAATTATTAGTAAATATTCTTTAATTTGGCTTCCTCATAGAGGAAGCTTTATAAGCGAAATAAAATGTTGATTAAGTAATGTGCAAGTTTCTACTTGCTCACTTAAAAATTATGAGAAAGCAATGTGCAAGTTTCTACTGGCTCACTTAAAAACTATGAGAAAGCAATGTGCAAGTTTCTACTGGCTCACTTAAAAACTATGAGGAAGCAATGTGCAAGTCTCTACTTGCACACTTAAAAACTATGAGGAAGCAATGTGCAAGTTTCTACTTGCTCACTTAAAAACTATGAGGAAGCAATGTGCAAGTTTCTACTTGCCCACTTAAAAACTATGAGGAAGCAATGTGCAAGTTTCTACTTGCACACATTAAAGCTATGAGGAAGCAATGTGCAAGTTTCTATTTGCACACTTTAAAGCTATGAGGAAGCAATGTGCAAGTTTCTACTTGCACACTTTAAAGCTATGAGTAAGCAATGTGCAAGTTTCTACTTGCACACAAAAGCTATATAAAAGCAATGTGCAAGTTTCTACTTGCTCACTTTTTTTATTATCCTAAAACATCATTTTTTGAAGTCTCAATTATTAAGACTTGAGATGTTCTAACTGCAATTAAAAAATTAGCCCTTTTGCAAAAAGACTAGCCCTTTTGCAAAAGGCCGCCCTTTTGCGAAACACTGATCGTTTCCCAATAAAATGAACGCACTTTAGGCTTTTTGGCACACATTGGCTGATGCTAGGCTAGACACTTACGTCGGTTTTATTTAAAAAACAATCAATGCTTTTGCAATAGAGCGCCCTTTCGCCCTCTCTCCCTTTCTTTTTCCCTCTTTCTTTCTTTTTCTCATATGAAATTTTGGAGAATTCGTACATACATCGAAGCTTTATAAAACTGGGTCTAATCAACCAAACCATAATGAATTATATATGAAATAGGGGTAGAAAAAACTGAAAAATATAATAGAATTAAAAAAAGCTGAGTCTAATCAACCAAATCTTAAAGAATTATATATGAAATAAGAGTAAAATAAATTGTTAACAAATATCAATTTATGAAAAGTCTCAATTGTTGAGACTTGGGATGTAGCCCTTAAAGGTTAAAATTTTAAGATTTTAGCAATTTTTTAAATTCTACTATATTCTTCAGTATTTTCTACCCTTATTTCATATATAATTCTTTAAGATTTGGTTGATTAGTTTTTGAGTTAAAGACATTTAAAATTTCGGGGAATCCGTCCATATATAAAGATGTCTAATCAACCAAATTTTAAAGAATTTTATATGAAATAGGGGTAGAAAAGACAGAAGAATATAATAAAATTAGAAGTAGCTAAATATTTCAAAACTTACAAAAGTTAGAG
Organism: Harpagoxenus sublaevis; assembly: GCA_030770355.1. Lineage (NCBI taxonomy): Eukaryota > Metazoa > Arthropoda > Insecta > Hymenoptera > Formicidae > Harpagoxenus > Harpagoxenus sublaevis. The sequence continues at coordinate 2,918 of JASTWR010000525.1, read as the reverse complement.
CAATCAAAGGCATTTCTTAAAAAATTCAAAATTTTATTAAGAATGAAGCCCTTTACCAATTATTGCTAAATTCAATTCCATCCTTCCTTAAATAATACTTTATCGATTAAAAAAAAATTTAGCCCTATATCTCAATATTTGCATAAGTTAGAGCAACCAGGAACATTTGTAAAAAAATTAAAAATTTTTAAAAAAAAGAACCCTTTTACCGATTATCGCCAAATTCAATATCAATCTTTCTTAAATGATACTTTATTGATTTAAAAAAAATCGGCCCGATATCTCAATATTTGCTGAAGTTAATGCAACCACGAACATTTCTTTAAAAAACTCAAATTTTTTTTAAAAAGAACCCCTTTACCGATCATCGCCAAATTTAATACCAACCTTCCTTGAATGATACTCTATCTATTAAAAAAAAACAACCCAATATCTCAATATTTGCGGAAGTTAAAGCAACCACGGACGTCCATTGGAGTCCATTTGAAGTCCAGGAACTTTAAGTGGACTCCAATGGACGTCCATAGGATATCGTGTGCTTTCGGGGTTCATTTGTGTTTCAATATCCATATTGTGGACAAACATAAGGAGTGTGTCGAGTGGTTGATTTAAAGGTGGTAGTTTAACTTTTCCGTTTGAACAACACATTTCAGGTGCTTAAGTTTTAAACTTTTTGGCTTGACAATGATCACATATTGCATCCATTTTCCCAATTATTACTCTCGGAAAAAATTTATATTCGTAATTTGGATCACAACTAAATTCCTCTAATTTCAAATCGGACCGCATAAACGTTTTCCTTAATTGAACATGTCGTAACCGGTCTTTTTCTACTCGAGTTTCACGCTATTGAGTCGTTTCTGCTTTTCAGATATTTCACTTACCGATCAGCGACTTCATCCCTTGGTTTTTGCCGGGCGTTTTTTCGGGAATTTCGAGATTGTTTGCTCGCATGTAACATAATTTGTTGTCTTCCGCAAATACCACGTACTTACAACATTTTTTGTAAAACCTATTGCAAAAGTTCAATTTGAGATTGAAATTAAATTTAAATAAGGAATAGTATTCAACAAATACTGTAATCATCCCTTGGTTTTCCCGGGCGTTTTTTCAGGAATTTTGAGATTGCTCCCTTGCGATGTACACAGAACTTCGATATTTCACTTTAAAAATGTCCGGGAAAACCAAGGGATAAAATCGGTAATCGGTAAGTAAAATATCGAGGTTCTGTGTACATCGCGAGCGAGCAATCTCGAAAGTCCCGAAAAAACGCCCAGAAAAACCAAGGAATAAAGTAGCTGATCGGTAAGCGAATAATCGAGATTCCGTAGTAGCCTATGTTTTGCGCAAGGATGTAAAGAGTAACTGTGCAAAATTTCATCCAGATCGGTCGAATAGTTTAAGAATGTATAAAGAACAGTCATACATATAGACATACTGACATTCTATTTTATATAGATAGATAGAAAATTCGTTAAGATTTAAATGTTGCTCTAATTTCCATTAATTTTGAGATATTGGGCTATTTCTAATGTTATTAGATTTTTCAGTCTTTTCTACCCCTATTTCATATATAATTCTTTAAAATTTGATTGACATTTCAAATTTCGGAGAATTCGTACATACATAGAAGCTTTATGAAGCTGAGTCTAATCAACCAAATCTTAAAGAATTATATATGAAATAGGGATAGAAAAGACTGAAGAATATAATATAATTAGAAGAATTGCCAATAATTAATACTAAATTGTCAAAAAACATCAATTTGTGAAAAATCTCAATTATTGAGACTTGAGATGTAGCCCTTAAAGGTTAAAATTTTAAAATATTCGCAATTTTTCTAATTCTATTATATTCTTCAGTCTTTTCTACCCCTATTTCATATATAATTGGTTAAGATTTTGTTGATCAGTTCTGTAGTTATAGAAATTTCGATAAATTTGGCACATACAGACAGACAGACAGACATACACACATACCGACATTTTTTAAAATGGCGATTTTTCGACGTTTTAGAACATTCTGAACAAATTGGCAGCGGCAACTAAAAAAAAAATTTTTTTACGAAAACAAAACTTCCTCTATGAGGAAGCAAAAACAAAAATTGTGCAATAATGACAGAATTTATAGGGTTTAGAGCAAAGATGTGCGCCCTGCGAGTCAACGGTAAGAAAGACACGAAGAAGGTCAAAGGCGTCAAGAGTAATGTTGTGGCCAGGTCGATAACGTTCAATGATTACACGCGGTGTCTGCACGATAAAATTGAATTGGCGCGACAGCAGTCTCTTATAAGATCAAAGCTGCACAAGGTGTACACCGTGACCGAAACGAAGACAATCACTCTAAATCCGTACGACGATAAGCGTGACATTATATTTGATTCTAACGAGACATTGCCATGGGGAACATTACAAAATGCCTTTATAGACAGAGAGAGTCAGACGAGAGGCTGACTGCGTTCGAGAAGGACGTGCAAGCGTTACGGACTGCGATAAACGAGCTTCGGCATTCGATTACCGCTGAGTCTGAAACGACAACGAAACAACAATGGACAAACGGACCAATATCGGCTACGAACGATTAAGGGACTGCAACGAACGATAACGCACGGTCCAGGAACGGCTATCGGAGGGCTGTCGAGCGACTAAAGAACAGCTATCAAACAGCTATCAAGCGGCTAACAAACGGCTCAGGAACAGCTATGAAAAGCTAACAAACAGCTATAAACGGTCAGCGGACGACAAAGAACCGCTATTGAAGGACAATAAACAGAAATAAAAATAAAAGCATAAATTATAATATAATTTTTTGCATATATTATTAGGCGTCGACCAGTCGCACCGTTAAAAACATGACGTCGTTCAAATTCGATGGACGTAAAAATATCGAAAAGCAACGACTCGTCGACGCCTAATAAT
>JASTWR010000524.1:0-119874 GCA_030770355.1 Harpagoxenus sublaevis | reverse complement strand
ATCGACGGTACTGGCATCACGATATACGCGTTATTAAGATTTGAAATTTATTATAAACTAATAATTTTTCAAATCAAATCCTTTTCGTGTATTTCCAAGTACACGAATTTCCAACCTACTAACTGCGTGCCAACCGATTTTGTCAGACTTTAAAACACAGTTTTGTTGGAAAATTAAAAAATCCCCTACCCCCCTGATTGAAAGAAATTATTGCGAAAAATATTACCTCAGCCAGGGTTTGAACCTGGAACCTCCCGTTGACACCGTTGACTGAAATATCGGTGTTCCATCTTATTATTATTATTACTTAGTCACCTTAATATGTATTATTGCGACAAATATTATCACAGCCTCAGTGGTCGAATTGGCACGACACCCGCACGGTATACGGGAGGTTCCAGGTTCAAACCCTGGCTGAGGTAATATTTTTCGCAATAATTTCTTTCAATTAGGGGGGTAGGGGATTTTTAATTCTCCAACAAAACTGTGTTTTAAAGTCTGACAAATCGGTTGGCACGCAGTTTAGTAGGTTGGAAATTCGTGTACTTGGAAATACACGAAAAGGATTTGAAAAATTTTATTAGTTTATAATAAATTTCCAATCTTAATAACGCGTATATTGTGATTGCCAGTACCGTCAATTAAAATTCTCAATTTGGTTAATAATCACTGGCGAAGTTGAATGTGTTACTTATTCGTTTAAAGATTTTATGTTTAGTATTAATTAAATGACTAGCTGGTTACCCGGGCTTCGCCCGGGAATCGTTTTCTCAAACGACTTTTCCCGACAGCACACGATATCCTATGGACGTCCATTGGAGTCCATTTAAGTCCAGGAACTTTGAATGGACTCCAATGGACGTCCATAGAATATCGTGTGCTGTCGGGGTTCATTTGTGTTTTAATATCCATATTGTGAACACATAAGGAGTGTGTCGGGTGGTTGATTTAAAAGCGGTAGTTTAACTTTTTCCGTTTGAACAACGAATTCCACGTGCTTAAGTTTTAAACTTTTTGGCTTGACAATGATCACATATTGCATCCATTTTCCCAATTATTACTCTCGGACAAAATTGATATTCGTAATTTGGATCATAACTAAATGCCTCTAATTTCAAATCGGACCGCATAATGTTTTCCTTAATTGAACATGTCGTAACCGGTCTTTTTCTACTCGAGTTTCACGCTATTGAGTCAGTTTTCTCTTTTCAGATATTTTACTTACCGATGAGCGACTTCATCCCTTGGTTTTTGCCGGGCGTTTTTTCGGGAATTTCGAGATTGTTTGCTCGCATGTAACATAATTTGTTGTCTTTCGCAAATACCACATACTTACAATATTTTTTGTAAAACCTATTGCGAAAGTTCAATTTGAGATTAAAATTAAATTTAAAAAGAAATAGTATTCAACAAATACTGTAATCATCCCTTGGTTTTTTCGGGCGTTTTTTCAGGAATTTCGAGATTGCTCGCTTGCGATGTACACAGAACTTCGATATTTTACTTAAAAATGTCCGGGAAAACCAAGGGATAAAATCGGTAATCGGTAAGTAAAATATCGAGGGTTGTGTACATCGCGAGCGAGCAATCTCGAAATTCCCGAAAAAACGCTCTGGAAAACCAAGGGATGAAGACGCTGATCTGTAAGTGAAATATCGAGGTTTCGTAGTAACCTATGTTTTGCGCAAGGATGTAAAGATAACTGTGCAAGAGTTTGTTCAGATCGGTCGAATAGTTTAGCACACAGTGTATAAAGAACAAACAGACTTAAAAAACGCCCGGGAAAACAAAGGGATAAAATCGGTAATCGGTAAGTGAAATATCGAAGTTCTGTGCGTACATCGCGAGCGGGCAATCTCGAAATTCCCGAAAAACGCCCGGGAAAACCAAGGAATAAAGTAGCTGATCGGTAAGTGAATAATCGAGGTTCCGTAGTAGCCTATGTTTTGCGCATGAATGTAAAGAGTAACTGTGCAAAAGTTCGTCCAGATCGGTCGAATAGTTTAAGAGTGTATAAAGAACAGACGTACAGACATTCTATTTTATATAGATAGATAGAAAATTTGTTAAGATTTAAATGTTGCTCTAATTTCCATTAATTTTAAGATATCGGGCTATTTCTAATTTTATTAGATTTTTTCAGTCTTTCTACCCCTATTTCATATATAATTCTTTAAAAATTGATTGACATTTCAAATTTCGGAGAATTCGTACATACATAGAAAGCTTTATGAAGCTGAGTCTAATCAAACCAAATCTTAAAGAATTATATATGAAATAGGGGGGTAGAAAGAACTATGAAGAATATAAATATAATTAGAAAAAATTGCCAATAATTAATACTAAATTGTCAAAAAAACATTAATTTTTGAAAAATCGCAATTATTGAGACTTGAGATGTAGCCCTTAAAAGTTTAAAATTTAAAATATTCGCAATTTTTCTAATTCTATTATATTTTTTCAATCTTTTTTTACCCTATTTCATATATAATTGGTAAGATTTGGTTGATCAGTTCTGGAGTTATAGAAATTTCGGTTTATTGGCACAGACATACATACATACATACATACACACATTTTTTAAAATTGCGATTTTTCGACGTTGTTAGAACATTCTGAACACATTAGCGTCAAAAACTAAAAAACAAATTTTTCTTTGGTCTTTTCTACCCCTATTTCATATATTTTTCTTTAATATTTGGTTGATTAGACCTAGCTTTATATGCGATCAAAGGTCCATATACGAAGTTTATGAAAACAAAGCTTCCTCTATGAGGAAGCAAAAATGGCTAACGAATTATCGGAGTGTGAAAGAATCACTATCCTAATGATGCGCGGATGGGGTGATAATGAACGATCGTTCACTGGTGTCGTTCGATTATTTAATAACACGTATCCAAATCGGCAAATTAATAAATCCACTGTTTTGAAAACTGTACGACGTTTTCAAGAAACTGGTAGTGTAAAAAGTCGCTTTAGGTCTGGCAGGCCATCATCTGCAACTAATAACGACAAACAACTTGATGTTCTGCAGACTTTTATTGAAAATCCTCATACATTTGTTAATAGAGCAGCTCTAGCTCACGACATTGCTCCCATGTCCGTACACAGAATGTTAAGAAAAAAATAAATTACATCCATACAAACTGCAATACGTTCAAGAATTGCAAGACGGAGATGATGAGCGTCGTATACGCTTCTGTGCAAAAATGATGGACCTAATAGATGCCTCGCCCAACTTTCTTTATTAAATTGTTTTCACAGACGAGGCAACCTTTACATTGACGGGAGAGGTTAATAATCAAAATTTTCGTCTCTGGTCAGATGAAAATCCGAATTGGGTGCGGGAATGTCATACTCACAAAAAATAAATGTATAGTGCGGCATGATAGACGCTTATGTGATAGGGCCACTTTTTGGAGGAAAACTTCAATGCTCATAGGTACAAGAGATTACTTGTAGATGAAATAATTCCAGCCATACAAAATATTTTTCCAAATAACTTTGAGCAAATATGATTTCAGCATGATGGAGCTCCGCCTCATTTTGGTGCAGGACCACGTCGAATTTTAAATGAAGTTTTCCCGCAAAGGTGGATAGAAAGAAGGAACCGAAATGAGGGTGGGGAAAATTGGCCACCTAGGTCACCAGATCTAACTGCTCTTGATTATTACTTTTGGGGCTATCTGAAGAGAAAGGTTTACGAAACAAAACCTCAAAATATCCAAGAATTGAGGCAGCGAATAAGGGATGAAGCAGCCTTAATACCTGCTAAATCAAATCGTAGAGCTTTTTCTGCGTTCTATCAAAGATTGGCATACTGTCAAGAAGTCAATGGAAACCACTTTCAGAATTTATTCTAAAACACTCAAACACACAAAAAAATGTAAATCAAGATTGTAAAATTTGTAATTTAAAAAATGTTAATAATAATTACTTTATTTACTTTTTTAATTGTAATAAAATTCGAGTTTAATTACAATTTCAAAATGTATTTGTAATTGAACGATTTTAATTACAATTCCGAAAAACAACACAGTATCGTAGCTATCAAGCTCCGTAACTTGAAAAGTATATAATAAAAAAATACTTAATTATAGTGTTTTGAAAAGCTCTCGAGGTAAGCGATAAAAATATGCAATCAAAAATAGAGGTTTCCATTTAAAAATTTTGAAGTTATTTTTACCTGGCATTAACAAAGTTATTTGCAGTCACACTAATATTACTATTTAATGCGTTACTTGAAACCCTACAACTTTCGTCTGAAACATTTTTTTCTAAAATGCGTAGTTTTCAAAATATTTAAGGGTTTCCATACTTTTGATAAACCCTGTATATATTATATATCAATTTCTCTTTTTACCATATATATTATGTATCACTTAGATCAACCTAACTAACTTCCAACCTAATTCAACATCAATACATTCTAACTGTCTTCCAATTTCCCTTCCTACTCCTCTCCCTTTATACTATCCCTCTTCTCCGTCTCTCTTCTAACTTTTTCTATCCGTTTCATTACTTCTAGTCCTTTTCCTTCCTCTCCTAAAAATTCTTCTATCTGTATCTCGTTTTTTGTCGCTTCGCATTCTTTTATTATATGTTCTATGTTCTCCTCTTCTCTTTGGCATATTCTACATCTCCTATCCCCTTCCTCTCTCCAATGTTGACTGCCTTTTGTTGACTCGCTCCCACATCTGTATCTGGCTATCAAGATTCTATCCTTCCTTTTCTTCTTTCTTTGTAAATACTTTGGTAACTCTTCTGTTAAGATCTCTTTATAACTACTATTGCATCTTGTCTCGTTTATCTTTATCCTTCTTTCCTCCTTTTCCTTTTCCTCTATTCTTCATACGAAATTTTCTGCCGCCTCCTGGTCCTCAGTCTCCATTTCTCTCCTCAGCTGCTCCTTCTCCATCCCCGCCCTCTCTATCAGTTCCCTTCTCTTCTTCTCCCAATTACTTTCCTCTTTCCTTGGCCTGCTCCTATCTAGATCCTTTATGCATGCCTGAACTATTTTCTTTTCTGACTGTCTCGCCTTCTCCTCATACCTCACAGCCCTCCTTATTGCCCTCACTTTAATTTCCTTTATTTTGGCTTCTTTTGATATTATATAATTTGGGGTTCTTCTATCCAATCCTAAAATCCATTTAACATACTTTCTTTTTATCACATCTAATCTACTCTCGTATTTCCACCCCCATATCTCAGCTCCGTATAATACCACGCTCTCTACCAATGACTCGAACATCTTCATTGTTCTTCTAAAATCTTCTTTAAATATTTTTTCCCCTATGCTCCATGTCCTCTTTATCGCTATTGTAGCTTTCCTCAGCCTATCTTTTATATGATTTTCCGCTCCTCCGTTTTTCTGTAGTATATATCCCAAATACTTTATTTTTTTGACCTCCTCTATGTATTCTTCTCCCCATTTCCACTTCCTTTCCTTCCTTCTTCCCCTAGCTTTCTCAAACACCATTATTTTCGATTTCTCTGGACTCAAACTCAAACCCTTCCTTTCCAGATACCTTTTGAACCTCCTCATCATTTCCTTCAACTCTGACTCCCTCGTCACCATTAAAACCACGTCATCCGCATATGATATTGTCCAGAACTTTTCATTCCTTATCACAATTTCTCCTGCTTGCCCTTTTTCCATTCCCTCCTCTAAATCCATAATATATACATTGTGAATAGATTCGGACTCAACGGGCATCCTTGTTTTAGTCCTTTTTCTGTCCAAAATTCCTCTGTCATCTTATCCCTTATCTTCACCACATTTTTCGTTTCTTTTTATGTTTCCATTATTCTTCGTCTTAAGTTATCTTCAATTCCTATCTTCTTCATTGTTTCATTTAATTTCTTTCCATCCACTCTATCGAAAGCTGCCTTAAGATCGACAAAGAATGCGAAAACCTTTCCCCTCTTCTTACTCAGCTTTTTATTCGCTACATAGTTTGCCGTGTATATTGCATCCATCGTTCCTCTATTCTTTCTAAACCCGAATTGCACTTCCCTTAACTTGTTCTCCACCTCCTTTTCCAACCTTGCATTTAAGATACTTACATAAATTGTATACGCCGTATTCATTAACGTAACTTTCCGGTAGTTTTTCGGGTCGTTTCTCTACCATCTTTTATATATTGGACTAATCATACCTTTATTCCGGTCTCCTGGTATACCCTCTCCTTTCCATATTCTATTAATTAACTTCAGGAATTCTTCACCTACATCTTTCTGCATAAATCTCCACGCCTCTTTCTCAATTCCGTCCTCTCCTGTTGCCTTTCCCATCTTCAGCTTCTTTATTACTTCAATCACCTCTTCTCTTGATATTTCTTCCACCCCCTCCGTTACCACCACCTTCGCGTCATCCTCTTCCCTTTCGTCTTCAATGTTTAGCACCACCCCTTTCTTTGTCCCTCCCAACATTTTCACGAAATAGTCTCTCCACTCGTCCATTTGTATCTCCTCGCTTATCCCCTTATTTTTCTTTTCCCTGGATTTATTTATATACTTCCAAGCTTCAGCTTCGTTTTTAATGTTTCTTATCTTTTCTTCTTCCTTACTTTCGTGCCTTTTCTTCTGTTCTTTACACCATTCCTTGTGCTCCTTTCTTTCCCTCACATACTTTTTTTTTTATTCTTCCCTTCTTCCAGTCCCTCATCAATCTCCTCAATCTTCTTTTTTTTCTTTCCATTCCTTATTGTACCATTCTCTTCTTTTTAATCTCCATGGGATTATCCTTTTCTTGTGGTTCGTAATAGCGCTTCTTACTTTTTCTTTCATCTCCTTCCAAATCTTTTCTGTATCTGTTTGTGTACTCGACCATCCTTCACATTTCTCATGATATTCTTTCCTCCCTTCTTCAGTCCAATCGCTTCTCTCTACTTCCACTTCTTTCTTCCTTTTCCCTGTCTCTATCACTTGTGGTCCTGTCAACTCCACCTCCAGCAGAACATGATCCGATTCCGTTCTAACTAATTCTTCAACCATTTTTACCTCTTCTCCTGCTCTGTCATTCCCTAAGACATAGTCTATAACCGATGACCCTATCTCTCCTATATATCTCCATCCCCCTTCCCTTCCGAAACTCCCATTTAATAACGCCCATCCTCTTTCTTCTATTTTATCTATTAATATACGTCCCTTTCTATTCACAATTTTATCTATTGACTTTCTGGTCTCGCTCCTCTTTTCATTTTTTTCTTCATCATTTATCGGTCCTCCTCTGCTTTCCGTCCTTGCGTTGAAATCACCTCCTACTAGCAAACAGTCTTCATCCTCTTCTTGTACCTTCTCCCTTAGTGTTTCCATTGTATCTTCCATCTTTTGACCGTACAGCGTGATTATTCTCCATTTGTTTTCACCATACTCCAGTCTGTTTTCTACCATCTCATCGCTAATTTCCCTAACCTCTATAAATTTCAAATTTTGATTGACTGCTGTTATTATCCCTCCTTTTGCTCTTCCTTTCCTGTGTTCCCTTTTCGCTGGAACACAATTCCAAATGAATTTGCTGGACATCTTATTTTTAATCTTCCTCCAATTGTCCTCTTCCATCGATGTTTCTACTAGTCCTATCACATCAAAATTCTCCAAATAGTCCCATGTTTCCTCGCATTTGTTAATTATTCCTCCCACATTCCAAAAACATCACCTTAATCCTCTTCCTTCTTTTGCTTTATCTTCTTCTTCTCTCTCCTCTCTTTCGCTCTCTCCCTCTCTCCCTCTCCCTGACTTCTCTCTTCTCTACTCTTTCCGAAAAGAATCTCCGCTTTCCAGCATTCCAGTTCTTTCATTCCATCTCCTCTCGACATTGTCTATCCATATCTTTTGATACCCTACCGTTGCACTCTTCCCCTTCTCTCTCTCTCTCTCTGCTTTTACTATACCCCATAGATGTTTCTGTATCTGCCTCTCTGTCGCCGTCAGATCGTCATCTAAAAATATCTTTCTTGCTCTTCCTATCTCCTTTCTCATTGCCATTATTTCTCTCTTATCCTCCCATTTATTGAATCTAACTAGCGTCATTTTATACTCTCCCCGGCCAATTGCCTGCACCTCGTCCACTACCACCTTCTTCTTAGTTATTTCTTCTAGGAATTTCTCCATCTTCTCTTTCTTCTCACTTCCGTTTTCAATCTTCCCTCCTTTTACAATTATATTATTTCTCCTTTTTCTCCTTTCGGCTAATTCCGAGTTTCTTTCCATCTCCTTAATCTTCTTCATTAGTTCGTTGCTCTCTAACTTTTCACCTCCGCTGCTCTCCACTTTTTCTATCTTCTCCTCCAGCTGTTTTATTCTATTTTCTAAGCCCGATTTTTGCCTTTTCCAGAACATTTCTTTCTTTCTATACTCCTCCTTCAGGTCGTGTATCTCTTTCATTATCTCTTCTTTGTCCTTCTTTCTTTCTTCCTTATCCTTCTTTCTTTCTCTCTCTTGTTCCTCCATCTTCGCTAAAATCTCTTTTAGCATTTTTTCCGCCTCCAAGCTTTCTACTTTCTTTTCCTCTCTCTTTATTTTGTTTGGTGGCGATCTTATCACTCTTTTCTCTTTATTAAAATTCTGTAGTATTTCCCTTTCGGCTTTTTCTGCTATATCTTTTTCTTCCTCTCTTCCTCTTTTCTTTCCGTATTCTATGATCGATTTCTGGCTTCCTGTCCTATCTCTTATTCTTGACAGCTCCACCGCCTTCGTGGGTCTGCCCTTACCTTTCTCTATCGTTTTATTCTCCTCGCCTTTCTTCGGCTTAATATCTTTTTTTTTGTCCTCCTCCTTCTTCTCGTCCATCCGAAACCTTTCTCACTTTCTATCTCTTTGACGTCTCCCTCTTCCTGTCACTTTCTTTCTTACCGACCTGTTTTCGTCCCACTCCGACACCGGTTTCTCCGTGCCTGTTTCCGCATCTATCACCTAACCTCCAAATCTACACGGCAGCACGGAATCCCCGAAATCGTCCGCAGTTCGACTCCTACCCTGCTGATTTATTTCTGCATTCAATCCTGCATATGTGCGCATGCAGCTACCTGAAACAAAGTCGCCCCACGGCGAAGGAACGGCAGACAAGCTCGAAAAAAACTGGCGCGTTTGACAGGCGTGCTTCTCTCTACTTACACCGTCCCGGAAGTCCGTTTATTTATATTTTAAACAAAGAAATAAATATTTAAATGAAAAGTAAATCAATTACTAAAAATGTACACAAACGATTAAGCACAATAAACTTTAATTTATCCTTATATTTGAAATAATGAGGGGCTAACTTTTAGAGGTATTGTTAGTAAAACTTTTTTATTTTTTTTTTAAATTAACCAAGGATGTACAAACACTAAAAAGTCGTAGTACTTTCATGTATGTACAAACGATGTACAATCCGAATATATTAATGTTTTTGTATTTTGCTGTAGATGAAGGGCTAAATATATGGACCTTCCCTGTTCCTATTGCCTGTACTTATGTATTGTGTTTACGCCTTAAGAGTACCAACCAATCAAAATCATCAATTTCTAACAACAAAATAAAAATAAAGAATCTTTATTGGTTGATACCTTTATGCGTTATACATTGTGTATTATGCAATAGTCTGTACTCCGGCCTTTTATTTGTTAATTTATTTTCCAATAAAAATGCAACAAATCATGAAAATAATGATGGAGCAATGCGAAGCGATTAAGAGCAATCGTTTTATGTTGGATTGTTGGATATATTTGCAGATCGAAGACGATGGAAAATGTTTTTCCAAGAAAATTTGTGATTTCTTGCAAAAATATTATACAAAATTAATTATACGAATGGAGCTATTGAATATCCCAATAGAGCAAGCGAGAAACAATTATTCTACCAAAAATCAATAGGTAAATGTTGGTTATAAACTCTTTAAGATATGGTTATAAGCAATAGAGTTGTTAGACGTTTGAATATTTCCGCCGTTAGCTCCCCAGCCATATAGTTACGATAGGCGGCCAATAGGTGGCGGCGTCGTCATTTGTGAAATGATTAATTTGTTAATTTTTCAATAAAAATGCAATAAATCATTAAAGTAATGATGGAGCAATAAGGAGCAATTAAGGAGCAATTGTTTTATGCTGGATTTAGTTGCACAAAGCTATTAGAAATATGTTTTTAAGAGAAAATTATAAATTTTACGTTTTTTGTAAATATTTAAAAAAATATTAACTTTAAAAGTGGAGCAATTTTTGATTCTAAAGGAGCAATTAAGGAGCAATCGTTTGAGCTATTGTTTATTAAAAAATATGAACTTGCAGCGCCAACTTATTTCCGGTGGCATCAGTCGGAGAGAAGAAAAGGTAGATTACCGACAGGGAAAGAGAAAATAAAAATAGTTAGGGATAGAGGAAGGCATAGACATAGAGGGAGCTATAACAAACGTAAAACAAGGAATTGGAGGAAGCGGATGGAGAGAGAGAAGGATAGAGGGGTAGAAAGAAAGAAGCAAAAAAATAAGGAGGAGAAGATAGAAAAGTTGGTCAAACCGAGAGGGAGGACAGACAGCCAAGGATCAATCAAGGACTACATCCAAAAAAGAGAGGAAGTAGAGAAGGAAACTGAGAAAGCGGAAAAGGAGATTTTGGAGAGATTTAACGCAGCAACGAAGGTCAATAGGTCACTACCAAACAAAATAAAAAAAGAAAAGGAAGAAAAGGAAGATATGGCTACAGAGGGGATGCTAAAAAAAATTATAAAAAAATTAGAGGAACAGGAAAAAGAAAGAAGGAAGGACAAAGAGGAAATAAAAAATGAAATAAAAGGATTGAAAGAGAAATTTAAGAAAAGAGAAGAAATATGGGAGCAACAAAGAAAATCGATGGAGGAGAGATTAAAAAGCCTGGAGGAGAAAGTTGAGAAGGTAGATAAGAGTGAACCTGAAAGAAGCGAAAGAAAAGAAATTATCGAAAAAATGAAAGAGATAGAAAAAAACATAGAAATGACGGAGAAAGGAAGGAGGAGAAACAATATAATCGTGAAAGGAGCCACGATAAGAAGTGAGAAAGAAAGGAAAGAGAAGATAGAGAAGGTGATAGATGAATTGGGCAAGAAAAAAAAAAGCAATTGAAGAAGTGCAGGAAATAGGATATGGAAATAACAAAATAACAATAATAAAATGCAAGAGCTGGGAAATTAAGAAGGAAATAATGAAGGAGAGGAAGGAGTTAGGAAAGAGACATGAAGTCTTTATAGATGATGATCTCACTAGGGCGGAGAGAAAAATTCAGAAAGAAATAAGAAGATTAGCAAGAATAAAGAGAGAGGCAGGAAAGAAAACCAATGTTGGATACAAGAAGATGTGGGTGGATAGCAAAGAGCTGAGATGGAATGAAAATGAAGAAAGGTTAGAAGAGTGGAGTGACTTTCGGAGGTTATAAGAGAAAAGAAGATAAGGAGAGAGAGAACCAAGGAGGTAGGAAAGTGCAAGAGGGGAAGAAGAGCGGGAGACAAGCAAGGAATAAGCAAAAGGAGGAGAAAGCGGACACAATAACAATAGGGTATTGGAACATAGCAGGATTAATAAGAAAAAATGCAGAATTCTGGGGAGAGATAGAAAGTTGGGATATAGTAATCATGCTAGAAACTTGGGTAGAACAAAAGCAGTGGGATAGAGTTAAAAGAAAATTATCGAACAAGCTTGAGTGGAAATGCCAACCTGCAAAGAGAGAAAGAAAGAAGGGAAGAGCTAAAGGAGGGATAATTTTGGGTGTCAAGAAGGAAATAGCCGTGAAGGGAGTAGAGGAGAGAGAAGAAGAGGGAATTGTGGAAAGATTAGCAAAAACAAAGGAAGGTACATGGAGAATTATAGCGGTTTATGTAAGGAATGATATAGAAAGTAAGTTAAAGTGCATAAAAGAATACACAAATGATGGAAGATTAGGAGAGCAAATAATAATAGGAGGTGACTTCAACGCGAAAACGGGAGAAGAAGGAGGATTAACGGAGATAGTAGGAAAAAGAAGAAAATTGAAGGACAAAGAAATTAACATGGAAGGAAGAAAACTGCTAGAGTTTCTGGAGGAAGAAGGTTTGGGAATATTGAACGGAACAAAGGAAGACAAAGATGGGAAATTCACATTTATAGGAGGGAGAGGTGAGTCAGTAATAGACTATTTAATCGGAAGTCAGGAAGTCTGGAAGAAAGCTGTGGAAGTAAAGATAGGAGAGGCTATTGACTCTGATCATCAGCCAGTTATAATAAAAGTAAAGGGGAGTAGTGAGAGAGAAAAAGGTGAAAAAAGAATCAGGAAAATAATAAACTAATCTAAGGAAGGTGCAGATATATACAAAGAGAGAATGAAAGAGAAAATAATAGAAGGCTCGAGCATAAAGGAAGCTATGGAAGGAATAAAGATAGCAGTAAACCAAGCAGCAGTGTGGATGGAGATTAGAGAACAGAAGGCAACGAGAAAAAATAGATGGTGGGATAAAAAATGTGTAAGGCTAAGGAAAGAAGCAAGGGAGAAACTGGTTAAATGGAGGAAAGGAGAAGTAGACAAGAAGGAATAAAAAATAAAGAAAAAAGATTATAAAGAAAAAGTAAAGGAGAAGAAAGAGAACGAAAAGGAGACAATAATAAAGGAAGCGAGAGATGCAACCAGCGAGAAAGAAGTATGGAAATTTATAAATAGAGAAAGGAAAAGTAAGAAACAGTTCTGCGAAGAAATAACGGAGGAACAATGGAGTATGCATTTCATAAAGTTATTAGAAGGAGTAACACAGAGGCCGTACGAAGCAGATGAGAATGAAGAGGAAAGAATAGGAGGCAAAGAGGAACAGGAAGGAATAAGAAGGGAGGAAGTAGAAGAAGTAATTAAAGAGATGAAAGAGAAGAAAGCTGCAGGTACAGATGGAATGCCAAATGAAGTATGGATATATGGAGGTGAAGGATTAAAAGAGAAAATATGGGAGGTGTGCGATACAGCGTAGAGGACAGGAGAGATAGCGGAAGATTGGAAAGAAGGTATAATAGTACCAATAGTAAAGAAAGGAGAAGGGAAAGAAGTTTAGGACTACAGAGGAGTAACGCTAATAAACACAAGTTACAAGATATATGCGGCAATTTTGGCTAAAAGATTGGAGAAAGAGGTGGAGGAAAGAAGAATTCTACCAGAAACTCAAGCTGGATTCAGAAAAAGAAGAGGTACAATGGAGAACATATACGCACTGAACTATGTAATTGGAAGAGCAGTTAGCAAAAGGAAAGGGAAGTTGGTAGCAGCATTCATAGATCTGAAAGCGGCATTTGACTCCGTAGATAGGAAGAAAATTTGGGAAGTAATGAGAAGAGAGGGGATTACTAAACAGCTAAGAGTTAGGATACAAAACTTATATAAAGAGACTAGAAGTACCATAAGGATAAAAAGAGAAAAGGGGCCAGCATTCTGGACGGTTAAAGGAGTTAGACAAGGGTGTCCACTAAGCGCTATGCTTTTTATACTGCTGCTGGCGGATTTAGAGGAAACTATGAAGAAGGGACAGGACGGAGGAGTCGTAGTAGGAAAAATAAAATTCTGGACATTAGCATACGCAGACGACATAGCAGCTGTAGCAGTGGATGAAGAAGAGATGAGAAGAATGATAAAAAGAATGGAAAAATATTTTGACAGAAAAAAGCTGAGAGTGAATCTAGAGAAAACAAAGATAATGAGATTCAGGAAAAAAGGAGGTAAAATGAAGAAAATGGAATGGAAATGGAAAGGAGAAGAAATAGAGGAGGTAAAAGAATTCTGCTACCTAGGCTACACATTCCAAAAAAACGGAGGACAAGAGGCGCACATAAATAAAAGAGTTAGGAAAGCTACCATAGCAATGAGGCAGGTCTGGGGAATAGGAAAGTGGATATTTGGTGGAGATTGGATAAGAAGGATTAAATTATATGATTCGCTGGTTGCAAGCATAGCATTATACGGAGCAGAAGTGTGGGGATGGAAAGAGAGAGAGAAAATAGAAAGAATGCACGAAAAGTTTATAAGGTGGACATTAAACCCGGACTGGTGCACACCTGAATACATGATAAGAGAGGAAACCAAAAGAGACAAAATAAGGATAAGTAAGGCTGGTAAAAGGGCGATGAAATACGAGGGAAAACTGGAGAGAGGAGAAGAAAATGAGATTGCAAGAGAGTGCTGGAAAGAAATAAAAGGGAATGTCAGGAAAAAAAAGCAAAATGGGAGGAGGAAAGAAAATGCTTCTACAAAAAAAGAGGATTTGTGGTTGAAGAGATAGAAAGGAGAAGAGGTGAGGATGAAACAGTATAGAGGAATTGGCGAGGAGAAACAAAGACATTCAAATTCAGGAGAGGGATGAAAGGATAAGAGAATCTAGATACAACAGGGGGTACAAAGAGGTAGTGGGAAACAAAAGGCCAGAATACCTGGAGAAAAAAGGGAAAGAGAGATCCATGATTAGGATAGCAAGATTTAGGCTTGGAAATGAGATGAGAGGAGGAAAATACTGGGAACCGTTAGAGAAAAGGAGCTGTAGATTATGCGGAGCAGAGACGGAGTCATGGGAGCATGTCCGCGAACGGTGCACAAGAAGAGAGGAAGAGGAGGAGACAGAGGGAATTAGCGAAAAAGTAAGAAGAGTACTAGACAGCAGAGGTGAAGGAGAGAAGTGGATGGCGGAGATAGAGAGAAGAAGAAAGCAAGCGAGTTCGTTGGTGAATTAGGTAGATAGAGTATAGAGTAATTCAGACGATTTTTGTTACAGATAACCTAAAGGAAGGAGAAAGGAAAGCGGTGGAAAGAAGAATGGAATTTAAGGGAAAGTTTATAATAGAAAGGGAGGAGATAGATAGGATTATAAAGGGACGAGTACAAGAGATGTTGAAAGAATTCAAGAAGGAAAATAGAAAGAAAGATGAAATAAGAAATCTAAAGGAGGAAGTAGAGAGTTTAAAAAGAAAGATGCGTAGGATAGAGCAGAACATGGGCAAAGGGAAAAGGGAGGACAGTGAGGAGAGGAAAGATAAGGTACAGAAAAGGAGATGGTGGGATAAGGAGTACGAGAAGAATGAGGACGAGAAAAGAAAGAAGAATATTATAATAAGGTTAATGTGTTACTTATTCGTTTGAATTTACACCGTTGACTGAAATATCGGTGTTCCATCTTATTATTATTACTTAGTCACCTTAATATGTATTATTGCGACTAATATTATCACAGCTTCAGTGGTCGAATTGGCACGACACCCGCACGGTATACGGGAGGTTCCAGGTTCAAACCCTGGCTGAGGTAATATTTTTTCGCAATAATTTCTTTCAATCAGGGGGGTAGGGGATTTTTAATTCTCCAACGAAACTGTGTTTTAAAGTCTGACAAATCGGTTGGCACGCAGTTTAGTAGGTTGGAAATTCGTGTACTTGGAAATAGACGAAAAGGATTTGAAAAATTTATTAGTTTATAATAAATTTCAAATCTTAAAAACGCGTATATCGTGATTGCCAGTAATCGTCGATTAATATTCTCAATTTGGTTTAATCACTGGCGAAGTTAATGTGTTACTTATTCGTTTGAATTTACACCGTTGACTGAAATATCGGTGTTCCATCTTATTATTATTACTTAGTCACCTTAATATGTATTATTGCGACTAATATTATCACAGCCTCAGTGGTCGAATTGGCACGACACCCGCACGGTATACGGGAGGTTCCAGGTTCAAACCCTGGCTGAGGTAATATTTTTTCGCAATAATTTCTTTCAATCAGGGGGGTAGAAGATTTTTAATTCTCCAACGAAACTGTGTTTTAAAGTCTGACAAATTGGTTGGCACGCAGTTTAGTAGGTTGGAAATTCGTGTACTTGGAAATACACGAAAAGGATTTAAAAAATTTATTAGTTTATAATAAATTTCAAATCTTAAAAACGCGTATATCGTGATTGCCAGTAATCGTCGATTAATATTCTCAATTTGGTTTAATCACTGGCAAAGTTAATGTGTTACTTATTCATTATAATAAGGATTGAGAAAGAGAGATGGGAAGGAAAGGAGTCAAATTGGACTAAGGTGAAGGAGTTAGTCTCGGAAGGGCTAAAGGTGAAGGTAGAAGTGAGGGAGGTATGCGTGATAGGGCAGAGAGGAGAGTGAATAACAGTACTGGCAAAGATGGGGAGTGAGGAGGATAAGTGGAAGGTGCTGGACGCAAGGAGGAGGGAAGGAGACAGGCTGAAGGTTAAGATGGATGAGGATAAGTCGGTGAAGACGAGAATTAAGAAAAGAGAGGAGAAAGAAAGGAGAAAAAAATGGAAAGAGGAGGAAAGCAGCAGATCGAGGAGGAGTGCGGAGGACGAGATCGCGAGAAGGATGGAGGAGAGTCTGTTAATGGATTCTGACGTGAACGAGGCGGAGAAGAAGAAAAGAGAATAGGAGAAAGTAAGAGAGAAGGGAGAATTAGAAGAATAAATGGAGAAAAAGGAGAGGAGAGAGAAGGGAGAGTAAGAAGAGATGGAGAAAAAGGTAAGATGGTTTTGGAAAGAAAATTGTAATATTCTGTTTTTTTTTTTTTTGGTCAGAGTAGGAGAGAGAGTAGGTAAGGCAGAAAGCACAGGTGCTGAAGGGCGTGAGTCAAAAAGAGGGAAGAACAGAGACAGGAAGGAGGGAGCCGGAAGAGTGCGGGACGAGAAGAGGCGAGGGAAAGGGCGGGAGTGGATTGAAACGGGAGAGGGAGGGAAATGAGAGAAATGTGAGGTCGTACAATGGCCAGGCTAAAGGGTGTGGCTGGGATTATAAAGAATAATTAAAATTGAATAAACATATACATGTTACTAAAAGACCGCCCACTAACTACATAGCGGTATTCCTTGTCAAAAACTGAGTCGAAAAGTCCTGAACCACTTTTTTCTATAATGCTTAACAAAGCCGTAATCATTGAGTAAAGTTAGTCCAACCAGCGTCGTTCTTTAGCCGGGCGAACGTCGGTGAGCCGCGCGCCTGATAGTGTGCGTGAGCGCTCCGCCGCGCATCGCGCGGCGGCACGACGGCACGGCCGCGGCGGTCGCGTTTTGCTTTCGCGCGCGTCGCGTGCAATATTCTTACGCATTGTAATAATAGAAATAATTTTTTCTGCACTAAAAATCACTTTTTACTCTTGTCAGAAGTACCTCCTTGCAGAAAATTTTGATAACGGATAAAACTTTTGCCAAGACATAACTATTATTAAGATATCAAAATTTAAACAAATACAAAAAGTTATACTGTGTATTTTACAATACAAAAATTTACAATACAAAATTTTACAATATAAAATTTTACAATACAAAAATTATTTTCTAATCCGTTTCGTTAAATATCTTTGCGTTAACTTAATTTAATTATAACACAAAGCACTTAATGAATCTTTCTACGAGGTTTGCCCATAGTTACTCAGAAGTAATAAATTTTTTAAGGGAAATTTACTGTAACAATTAGATATTTAAATAATCTCGTACTTTAAAAAAAAATAAATTAAAAATATTATTAAAAGATAAAGTATTTAAAAATAAAAAAAATTTTTTTTTTATAAAAAAAAAAGATTTATCCTAAGTTATAAATAACGCTATCCAGATGTACAATTTTTTTGAAATTTAAGGCAAATAAGAGCAAACCGCCGAGCGAACAATATTAATTTTTATAGCAAATAATAAATAATAACACGTTTAATAACTTAAAACAAAATACAATACAAACGCTTTGGCCTTAGTTTAGATCCTCTTTATAGTAATATTTCACAATAATCTTAAATCGAATTGTTAACAACGCATAGATAAATATGAAATGTTATCATATTCGTAATACGTAGGTCAGCGGTAAAGATGTTAGAAAAGATTAAACATAAAGTAAATGCGGTCTTTTAAATAAAATAAAATGTTAGCTGCAATTCGTATAAGTTTTTTTATGTTAAATTTACTTACCAGACAGTGTAATATCAGTGTCATGATGATCTACCGTCTAGTTTCAGTAACAAAACAATGCTTATGAGTTAATATCAGTGTACGGACTGAAGGCCTAGACTTAAGCGTAAGCTGAAATGAGTACAGAGAAATATCATGAAGCATCATATAACAAAGTAACACTCGTAAATAAATAAAAATAAGTTAATGAATAAAACAGACTAAAGAGGTCAATTGTGTGGAAGTTTTTCGACAATAGGAGAATAATCATTAGAAAGATTTTTTATTTACTAGCTTATTTATTTACTTTATATTTTTTATTTACTAATGTTATTTTGTTATATGATACTTCATGACATTTGTATGTACTCATTTCACCTTGCGCATCAGCTTAAGCCTTCAATCCGTGCACTGTTCTTAACTCATAAGCATTGTTTCATCATTAAAACCAGACACGGTAGATTATCACGAGATTGATATTAAACTGTCTGATAAGTGAATTTTACACCTTTATGAAAATACTTATACGAATTGCAGCTAACTTTTCAATTTCACTTTATTTAAAACGCAGCAGTTATCACGTAATTTACCTTATGTTCAACTTTTTCCAATAACTTTACCGCTGACCAATGTTTTATGAATACGATAACATTTCACTTTTATTTATGCGTCTAAACTAAGATAGAAACGTTTGTATTGAATTTTGTTTTAAGTTATTAAACGTGTTATTATTCATTATTTGCTATAAAAATTAATATTGATCGCTCGGCGGTTTGCTCTTATTTGCCTTAAGTTTCAAAAAGATTGTACATCAGGATAGCGTTATTTATAACTTAGGATAAATCTTTTTTTTATAAAAGAAGAAATATTTTTTTATTTTTGAATACTTTATCTTTTAATAATATTTTTAATGTATTTCCTTTTAAGTACGAGATTATTTAAATATCTAATTGTTACAGTAAATTTCCCTTAAAAAATTTATTACTTCTGAGTAACTACTTATGGGCAAACCTCGTAGAAAGATTCAATAAGTGCTTTGTGTTATAATTTAAATTAAGTTAACGCAAAGATATTTAACGAAACGGATTAGAAAATAATTTTTTATTGTAAAATTTTATATTGTAAAATTTTGTATTGTAAATTTTTGTATTTTAAAATACACAGTATAATTTTTTGTATTTGTTTAAATTTTGATATTTTAATAATAGTTATGTCTTGGCGAAAGTTTTATCCGTTATGAAAATTTTCTGCAAGGAGGTACTTCTGACAAGAGTAAAAAGTGATTTTTAGTGCAGGAAAAATTATTTCTTTTATTACAATGCGTAAGAATATTGCACGCGACGCGCGCAAAAGCAAAACGCGACCGCCGCGGCCGACCGCGGCCGTGCCGTCGTGCCGCCGCGCGATGCGCGGCGGAGCGCTCACGCACACTATCAGGCGCGCGGCTCACCGACGTTCGCCCGGCTAAAGAACGACGCTGGTTGGACTAACTTTACTCAATGATTACGGCTTTGTCAAGCATTATGGAAAAAAGTGGTTCAGGACTTTTCGACTCAGTTTTTGACAAGGAATACCGCTATGTAGTTAGTGGGCGGTCTTTTAGTAACACCCTGTTATATATTAGAAGAATACTTAATGCAATATTACGGAATAAAATAAACAAGCTTCGATAGTGTGTGGTGCGCTCAACGCACATATACGGCACGCGCTTGTGTGCGACATGGATCAGTTATATTTGTGGCTACACATTGCATGTGTACAATGTATACATGTACTTTTAATGGTAAATATGCATATTAGGTCCAACCTCACCAATGACCTTGACCTTGACATATGTTGTCAAGGTCACCCTCCTGAGTGACCTTCAGAAGGTTTTAGCTGGTGGTCATTGTTTATTAAAAAGTTATAAACAAAAAGAATTTGACAAATATAGCAGTTTTTTTGAGTATTGAAAGGCATAAACGACCTTGACCTTGACATATGTTGTCAAGGTCACTTTCCTGAGTGACCTTTAGAAGGTTTTAGCTGGCGGTCATTGTTTATTAAAAAGTTATAAACAAAAAAAATTTTGTGGGAAAAATTATTTAAATCAGTGAATTGTTGGTATATTGAAAGGAAAGTTATTTAAAGCAAAGAATAGAGAGTATGTGCTTCAACTTACAAAGCACATACTTGTAAGTTGAAGCACATACTCTCTATTTTCTGCCTTAAATAACTTTCCTTTCAATATACCAACAATTCACTGCTTTAAATAATTTTCTTCACTAAATTTTTTTGTTTATAACTTTTTAATAAACAATGACCGCCAGCTAAAACTTTCTGGAGGTCACTCAGGAGGGTGACCTTGACAACATATGTCAAGGTCAAGGTCGTTTATGCCTTTCAATGCTCAAAGTAACTGCTATATTTTCAATTTTTTTTTTGTTAATAACTTTTTAACGAACGATGACCGCCGGCTAAAACCTTCTGAAGGTCACTCAGGAGGGTGACCTTGACAACATATGTCAAGGTCAAGGTCATCGGTGAGGTTAGACCTAATATGCATATTTACCCTTTTAATACATGTGCAATATATACATGTATTTTTAATACATGTTTACACAGATAAAAGTTTTATGTCAATATCTCTTTCTATTCAACACCAATATAGAAAGAGATATTTATAACGTGAAACTTTTTACGTTTCTGCCGTAGGCGAAAAGTTACGTGATCACTGCCCTGAGATAAATCAATAACATGAAAAACGCGGTTTAGAACCGGGATTAAAAATGTCGGTATTATCGACATTTTTAGTTCCGCTTGGGTGGCGTTGTAATCGCTTTCGAGTTTGCCTATCACTGCAGGATCCCCTTAAAGACGGTTTTCGGTAAAACAAAATACAGCAAAGTCTTTCGAATGGCGACCGTGACAGGATACCGTTACGTTAATAACGTGTAATTAAATTTGTTGAGTCGCGAGTGTTGTGCGAGTGACCGAGTGACTTTGCAAAAACAACGAGAAAACATACACGACGGTTGAGCGGTCTAAGAGAACGCGAGTGGAAATATATTTAATTTACGGGAGTTCATTTACAAGAGCATGTTCTGTAATGACAAAAAGGTGAAGCATTCGCCGGTGAAAACAAGCGGTGCGCGAACACGCGAAATGGCGGATCCTGTGAACGACGCAGGAAAGAAAGACGCGGAAGCGTTAGTTAGATTGTTCGATAGCGAGAAAGATCGAGATATGGAATCTCGTGAAGCGCGAAATGATGTAGAAAAAGGTGCGTGTAGTGATGTATTCGGGCGTGCCAAAAATGATAGGCGCGTAATAATGACCGAATTAGAGCATTACGTGATCGCGTGTAATGCCGAAATGGCGTCGCAGATGAAAGATTTGACTGACGTGATGATGCGATTCATGTCGGACATGAAGGGAAAGATAAATCGTCTTGAGGATAAGATGGATAGACCCAACGAGCCGAGATGCGACGTTAATACCGAACGCGACGCGTTTACGGGTATTCGACCCAATAAAAACGATGAAATGCGTACGCGTGAGGAGGCGATCGAGCGAGCGTATTATTTTCCGTTTAGATTACCGAGAGGCGGTTGGCTGAGAAACCCGTTCAGCGATATTAGTTTCAAGGGCGATACTGATGCGCAGCATCCTGTCGCATTTTTACGCAAATTCGAGAGGATAGCCTTAGATGAGGGTGTCCCCGAGAAAGACCAATTGTGTTACTTTTTACGTGCGATGAAAGGATCCGCGAACAAGTGGTTTGAGTTGAAACAACCGGTTACGATTTACGAAGCAAAGGAACTATTCCGTACTCATTACTGGGGTGATCAAGCGCAAGCGAAATTTAGACGCGAGTTACATCACGGGCGATATCGTCCGGGTACTCAGTCAATGGCCGAATATGCGATGAGTTTGATGACGCGAGCGAAATCATTAAATCCGCCTATGTTGGACACCGAGTTCGTGTACTTAGTGAAGGAACACTTCGACGAGTAGGTTAGACGCGAGCTAAGACCATCGTATGTCCGAACTATCGATGAAATGGTTGAGATGTTAGAAATTCTTGACTACGAACGCGCGAGTCGTAAACTCAAACAAAGTGCCGCGAGACCTACGACAGGTTACAAACGCCGCGATGATGCAATCTCGAAAAAGACTGACGTCACAGTTGACTCAAGGGATCGTACAAGGAGGTTGGCTATAACGAGCGGCGAGGAGAAAAACGTGACGCAAGATAAACGTGATCACGTCGCGAAAACGCGATAGCAAAAATCTTACAATAACGCGTCATCGAATCGCAACGTTCGAGACAGAGAAGTGACGAAACAGCCTAAAATCGACTTTCTGACGAGCGACGAAGACGAAGACAAACCGAAACAGAAGGGCGGGGTACCGGCAAAACGTAAACAAGTCGCGGCGATTGAAGCAAAACCGACCGCGGGTGACGCAATACTTTATCAGGATGACGGAACATCAAAAGTAGAGGAGGCAAGATTCAGTATCCTGAGAACGGCCGAAATAGTGCAAGGAGTCGAAGATAACCTCCGTGAAGCGCAAAATAAAGTGATCAATCACGCGAGAACGCCGACTGATTAAAATAAGATTGCAGGACGTCAAAGCGGATTCGTTGGTCGATACGGGCGCGCAAATATCCGCGATGACGCAATCGCTGTATGATCAGCTTATCAGCGAGGACAAGATATTAGATATTTTACCAATAAAGAAATTTACATTGCGAGGAGCTTTTTCAGAACGAGGCGTAGTTGTAGCCAGTGAGGCGCGAATAAAGTTCGAGTATAACGGTAACGAGTATACACACGAATTCTATGTTGTGCGAAAATTAGCTTATCAGGTTATCCTAGGGATAGATTTTCTGGTGAAGTACTAGCTGAGACTGCTATGCAACGGGAAACTCGATGTGTCGTTCGCAATGAACAATTCCACCAAATCGGATGATGCAATAGTTTGCACGATTACGTTAGACAAGGCCCAAAAGACGTTAGAGCAAATCCTCGACAAACACAAGAGCATGTTCGATGGCACGATAGGATGCGTGTCACATTACACTCACAAAATTGATTTCCGTTCAGACACGCCATATAAGAAGAAATCTTATCCAATTCCGGAGAAGCATCTACCGAGAGTGCGCGAATACATTCGTAGGCTCGAGGAAAAGGGGATTGTGGAGCAAGCCGCTACCCAATACATAAATCCGCTGGTGGTTGTTATTAAGAAGAATGGCGAAATCCAATTGTGCCTAGATGCGCGCGAATTAAATAAAAGGATAGCTAACGACCATGATCAACCGCCGACGATTGAGGAGGTGTTTCGACGAATCGGGAGGAAGAAATATTTCACGACGCCAGATGTGTCACAGGCGTTTTGGCAGATTCCGCTGGATGAAGAATCCCAGCAGTACACAGGATTCATGTTTGACGGACAAAGTTATGTTTTTAAACGTTTATCATTCGGTCTGAAGCTAGCCGGAGGAGAATTTACCAGGGCGATGAGAAAAGCCACGGGAGATGACGAATTCGAGACAATATATCTAGATGACGTAATGATTGCGTCAGACACGTTAGAAGAACATCTTCAACATTTGGAATTAGTATTCGAACGTTTAGAAACAGTAGGCTTCAAACTGAACCGTGACAAGTGCGAGTTCATGAAAACAGAAGTCAAATTTCTCGGACATACTTTCAGCGAGATCACAGCTGATATGAATGTTGAAACAAAGCTTGCGGTGATAAACCGAGAGAGGCCGAAAAATAAGAAGGCTTTACAATCCTTCCTAGGTTTAGTTAACTGGGATAGGAAATCGAAAATCTTGCAAGGATGACGAAACCGTTAGAACAGCTTCAGAAGAAGGGTAAAAAGTTCGTGTGGGAGCGAAAACACCAGGAGGCGTTCAACGAGATCAAAAGAGCATTTGCAGATGCGCCCAATCTGTTCCTGATACGACCCGGATACAAATTCGGCATTTTTGTCGAAGCGGCGAAGAGCGGACTTGGTGCGCGTCTCTATCAGTTCAAGGATGGAGACGATGCAAGATATACGATAGCTTACCTGAGCCGAAGCCTCAAAGGAGCGGAACTCAGATACACGATAACGGAGCTCGAGTGTTTAGCAATCGTGTGGGAATTGAAAAAATAGCGCACTTTGTTCATGGGAAGATACGTCAGGGTGCACACAGATCACCGGGCGTTAAATTTTTGAGCACGTGTGTTTACAATAATAATCGCATAGCGCGATGGTTCGAGTTCCTTCAGGAATTCGACCTGGACATTCAACACATATGGGGTAAAGAAAATGACATAACTGATACATTGTCACGATCGAATAACGCAATCTATCCGCCCAATGACGAAAAACGCATTGCCGTAATTGAGGACGTTTTTGACGGAGTGGATACCGAGCGATAGATTCCATGGATAATGGCAACACAACAGCGAGACAAATCACTCTTAAAACTGTTGCAGAGCGATCCGGAGGACGTCTACGAGAGAGATGGTCTTATAAGAATTCGGTACGGTGAAAGCGACGGAGTGGCAGTTCCTGCGAAAGCGACGTGAAAACTTCTGAGAAAGGTACATCGTCTATTAGTACATTTCGGCACTGACAAAGTAATTGCGTTTACGGAACGTTATTTTCAAACGTTTAACGTAACAAGAATCGCGAGGGATGTAGTTGCATCATGCACCATTTGCCAGATGACGAAATACTATTCGAGAGCGACAGTAGGACCGGAATACTATGAGTTACCGGAACGAACCGATAAAAGTAGTTTCATTAGATATTTTTGGACCTTTGCCGAAGACCAGTGTTGCAATTCGGGCTAGGCTATTTTGCGCGTGCGCGGCGATACGGTGTCAGTAAAGTGCCTAGTACAACTGAAAAGAGGCACTACTGTTACTCGGCTATAAAAGTATCTAAAATTTTTTTAATTTATTAAAAATATTAAGTATATACATAGACATGTAAAAATAGAATTAATATATATATTTATATTGACGAAATAGTTAAATTGTATGTATATCTAAATTATATAATTTAACAATTTTTATAAATATTAATTATAATAAAGAGACAACAAGAAGAAGGAAAGGGATTATACATTCTTTAAATAAAACAATTTTTATATAAATAAAATAAAAATATTTTATTTGGCAGAGATCTTAAAGAATACTAACATTCGTTGCAAGGGTAAGGGAAACTGCCAAAAATCTTACCAGTATTCATACAACAAAAACATATATGCTATTAATTAATAACAAACATACTTAAAATAAAAATATATATATATTATTAAAAGAAAAGAAAATTTTAAATATATTAATAATAAATGAAAATTTGGAAAGCTATTTGGCATAAAATAAAAATCTTAAATTAACAAACATAATATTGCAACGCAATATTAGCTTTCCTCAGGTACTTCACGTACTTATATCACATTATAAATATTAAATAATAAAAAATATAATAAAATTTGAAAAAATAAAATAATATTAATTCTTATACATAACTAACATGCATAGAAATTATATTGGCTAGATGTTTCATGCTAAATAACAAAAAATAAATGTTATACAAATAATTCAAAAATAATGTAAGCATAAAAAATAAAAACATTAAGAACCATCACATGATTTGCTTGAAGTGTCATAAAAATTTTGCGGATAGTGTAAATTTAGATGCTCGGAATCAATTTCAAAATTAATACAATTAATACCTTCCGCTTGAAAACTCGATCGTATAACACTAATCGTGGAAACAGTTTCGTTCGATAATCGATTTCTTTTTTTACTTTTTACGTCCGTAACTATCGAGAAAATACGTTCGGCTTCGGCATTTAAATGGGGAAGAGAAAGAACCGCGTCGACTAATAACTGTAAATGTTGAAATTTTTTTTCCCCTTCAGAGTTTTTAAATTCTAATATGTTTCTCCACATGTCGTCAATTTCTAAAGTGGCTAACTTATTTTTTTCTTCGTCATTAAAAGCTGCAGGTAAAAATCTCCACTCGTTAGCTAATTGTGTTAAATCAATATTTCCTATACGCGTTGCAAGAATATTTAAATTTTCAAATTTATTTCTAGCTTTATCACAAAGAGCAATTTTTGGATGCAAAAACTGGAATTGCTCATAAATGGGATCTTTATACGGTAAACGTTTCAACATTTCGCCAACCGCAGTTACATAAAACTGTAAACAATTTGATTTAATTTCGCGCGCGCATTGTAATGGCAATGTTCTTAAAAAACTTTCACATTCCGGTCCAACACATATATGTTATCAACATCTTTCCTAATACTTTGATCATTTATATTGATGTCAATAATATTCTCTAAAGCTTCTGAAATTACAAAATTTTGTGCTATCTCGCGAATTAATCGTTGGCTACTTTCAAATAATGTATGAATTAGAACTTTACAAGATTGAAACTGAGCATTAAAGCTATTAAAAAAATTTAATGAATATTTTAAAAATAACAAATATGCTTTTATCAAATTATTATTTAATTGATTTAAAATAAGTTCCGCGGATTTTAACTTTTCTTCTACTGCAGCCAACATAAAATAATGTTTTAAAGCTTCCCAATTATCCAATAATCTAACAATGCATTTGTGTAAAACTAACCACCAAGTATTTGATAATTTTAAATTAATCTTATTGTTTTCTATATTGAAAAATTCCTGAAATTCACTAAAAATTGCAACTCTCTTAGCACTACCCGAGATATAAGTAGCAACTCCTCGAATTAAATTTTCGCAAGACTCTGGAAGTTTTCCACAAGCTTTATTCGATATAAGCGCTGATGAATGACAAATACAATTTAACGTGATAAGACCCGGCACTTCTAATTTCAAACGTGACATAAAAGAATTATTGCATCCAATCATAACAGATGCATTGTCACTTGCCATTCCGACAATATTTTTAAAAAAAATTTTTTTTTTTGCAAATGCAGTTTTTAATGTTTTAAAAATTTTGTCCGCGGAACTATCTCTTGCGTCTATACATAATAAATCTAATAATTGTGTTACCTTTTTAATTAAGGGAGAAACATACTGAACAAGAACACACATAACTTTTGAATCGGATATATCTGTACTTTCGTCTATTAAAATCGAAAATTTACTATTTTGAATATTTTTAACAATTTTCTCAGTTTCGCGTTTTGCAATTACTTTGGTAACAACATGTGTGCACTTATCTCGAGCTAGTGAAAGATCTGCTACAACTTCAGGGTCTTTGCAAATCTCTTTTAGTAACGGAATTAAATGATTCGAGCATTGAAAAGAAATATTATGCTCAGCAAAAAATGCTGCTAATTTTATTTTGGCGCGTTTGACTTTATCTTTATGAGAAAGAGTGATTCTACTATCCTCGGTGTCTGCTAAATCCATATTTAAATTTTGAGACTTTATGTGTTTTAAATGTTGGACCGATTGCGAATGTTGTGTTATATGTGTTTTGCAACATGTGATGGCTTTATTGCGTGCAGTACAAAAAGGTTTATCTTGTGCTTTAGGATGTGGAGCTAACCATCTTCTAAAAATACTTTTATCTAGCCATGATGTCTTAAATTTTCTAATTTTGCGTTTCTTGATAGCTCATGTGCTTCTATTGCAATGCATGCTTAACTTAAAAAATTTTACCTACTTACCTAACCTTGTCATGTCCCGCCAGGCAGAAAGGCGCCACGAACTGTGCCATGTGTATATGCACGTCGCTGTATCCCCACCGCTGCACATGCGCAATGTCACGCATACGCCATGCTGCCTAGCCCGAATCGCAACACTGGACGCGACAAGGTTTCCGATTCATTTTGGTCATTATGGACCAGTTTTCTAAATTAACTAAATTATATATGATGAAAGGACAAAAGGTCGATTCGATTATTGCGGTACTCGAAACGCGATTTCTGCCCGAAGTAGGTAAACCGACGGAAATTTTGACAGATAATGGGGGTCAGTTTTTGACACAGCGGTGGCGCAGTTTCGCGGAAGAACGCGAGATAGCGATTAGTAAGACAACGCCTTATAACCCTCAGTCAAACCCAGTCGAGCGAGTGATGAAAGAGTTAGGGCGCGTAATTCGAGCATACTCTAGTCATAAGAATTATGCGTGGCATCGTATTGTGAGCCGTGCAAATTTATAATAAACAATACCGAGCACTCGTCTACGGGATACACTCCGAACGAGTTGCATTTCGAAAATCCATCCCATTTATGTCTTTGCGAAGATTTAAGACCATTACAAAATGCGGATGACGCAATAACGCAACGCGAGCGTGTAGCGCAAGCGCAGGCAAATTTAGAAAACGCAGCGCGTAAACGAGCGAAACAGGCAGCAAAACATAGTGTAGCAAATGCGTATAAGGTCGGAGACATCGTATGGATTAAACAACATTGGAAATCGGATGCGGGCGCGAGAATAAGCAAAAAGCTGTCTCGTATATAACAGACCGTACCGAGTAGCGCAAGTAGTTAGGAGAAACGCGTACCTGATAGAAAATCTAGAGGGGCGTACGATAGGCGTGTTTAACACACGACAACTTAGGCCGAATTGCGATGCGAAATTACGGTGTGAAAACGAGTCGGAAGACGCGAACGATTCAAATAAAGAATCCGCGACAACCGAGGATGATAAAATGGTTGTCAACGCAATATACTGCGTAAATGGCGCAACAGAAACGTCGGAAGATGAAACCGACGAATCGGATGGTGAACCATCAAGTATGACGCAATCCGAAGTATGCTGAGGAGCGTCAGAAGAAGAGAACGAGAAACCACGCGTAGGAGACGCAATCTGCGTGGATGACGCAATCCACGTAGATGATGACACAATCCCGAAATCTCAGGAATGCCGAGAAGCGTTTGATAAGAATAATAAGACTACACGTGAAGATGATGTAATCAACGCTAGTGATGACAGCACGTCAGGTGACAGTGCAACATTTGAAGAAGTTGGGAAGCCTCTCGCTCCGGCGAGAGAAGTCTTCTCAGTCCACATCAAGAGGCAAATCATCTGCTTGGAAAACAGCGACACTGAGGAGTTTAGCGATGATTCGCTGGACAGCAACCCGGTGATCAATCCTGGTAGTAGTCTGAAAAAGAAAAGAAAATTAAGTAAGGGCAAAACACAGGAATTACTCTCAACTTCGGACGAGAGTACAACGTTCGAGGCAATGGACGACACAGAAACTGACGATCCTGATACCAGGGAGGCAAAAAAATGCCAAGGAGCCGGTGGACGCGACCAATACAACGAGACATTGTCAACGCGACAGCTAGACTCGTTGAACAACGCGGAAATAACGAAAAAACGGGTCGAGATCGAAACCGGAAACTTGGAGGACGACGTCGACGCAGATGACGTAACCATCGAAGAAGTCCCATTAGCGTCAGAATTAGATGACGTAATCAGTGAGATAAGATCATCAAGATCGAAAGATGATGCAATCGCTGAATCAATTTCAACGACCAATCAGCGAACAGAAGATGATGAAATATCAATTCGGAGTGATGCAACAAGTCAGATGTCAACGGTGAGCTTAGGCGACATCCCAGAAGAGATATTCGCTGAATTTGCAATGCCTGAAGACAACGACATGGACACTATGCCGGAAATCGGAAGCGCGAAATACAACGCAAATCCCGGTAATAAGTTCGATCGATTTACGAACGATAAATTGTGCGCGAACCTTAAAGGTTCGTTTGTTAAATGTAAACGCTTCTTTACGGGCGCGAATAGTGTCACGACGCGAACGACACTAACGATACTTGCGCAACCGCGTCGCGCAACAAACACGTGTGCGGTAAACAGTGCGAGACGAATAACCGTGGTGTGCGAATCGCGAGCTAAGAATGACATTTCGGACAATCCCGTGAACGAAGAAAGAGCCATCATGGATAAGTACTACCGCGATATGAAGCGGAGGGAAGAAGAAATCCAGAGGCATGTGCAGCGTTACGTTAACCAACGATGCATAATGGGTGTGCGAGAGAAGAGACTCAACGCCATGGAAAAGAAGTGCCGTGAGTTATCACCAATCGCTGGCAATGACGCAGACATGGACCGACAAGAACTTCTGCGATTGGTCTCCCGGATGGCTATCCGGGAGACCAATCGCAGAAGTACAGGCAATATATATCGTACATAATTTACGGCCTTTAACGGATACGCGTGAACTATCATACCGCGTAGACGCTATGTTTAGTAACAACAAACCAGACATACGAGTGAATATATATGATGACGCAACAATAAAACGTCTAAGTGCAGCTGGCCGTGACGTGTATCCACTAACGACGAGCCAAACAAGTGAATCAAAGGTAACATCAGAAGCGGCGGTAGCAAGTACGAGCCGGAACAGAATCGCTGTCAAACCAGCATCACCGATACACGACATCAAACAGAGAGAAAAAAAACACGTTAGAAGTAAAGCGGTAAGCGTAAAACGAACACCGAAAATCAAGGCGATCGAAAAGGTGCAAGTAAGCGTTAAATCGGAACCTAGAAGAGCAGCAACAAAAGCAGCGAAAAGAATTCGCGAAGTACAAGACATCGAGGATACCAAGGAAATGACGTCACCAAAAACGTCAGTATCGACCAGCGATGATATCATGAGATCGATTTACAAGAAGATCCTTCGAATTGATCTACCGAGGAGATTGAAACCGACCATTTCTCCACCGTCGGTTCCATCGTGCTCGTTCCCGACGTTGACGGCTTTACCAGCAACGGCGGGGAAAAGGACGGGCGACGGAGGCAACAATGACGTCATCAACGAACTTGGAGCCAATGACCGTGGGATCGGCTGACGCAACACTGTCTGAGCCGGAAGCAGAGGCGGAGGCGGCCGATGAATCGGCAAACACTAAACAGGCGTCGAATATTAACGAGGCGCAGGCCATACTGGAGGTAGTGCTGTCGGGCAAGGAGCTCGACTCTGAGCTCATCCAGACTGGGGTGGCGGCGATCGAGCGGCAGGCAGCAGAGAGCGAGGGGGTGATTCCGGCGGCCAAGGCTGGTTTCTCTGGGGTCACTCTGGCAGATATGATGCAGTCGGTGCAAAAGTTGAAACAGCGGGCGAGGTCCGATCGTCGCAGGAGTAATGGACTTTACTTGGGTTTGCTGACGCAATCCGGGCGTCCCAGTATTATTTTAGTTGATGACGCAATCCGGAGGTCGTTATAATTTTAGTTTGTTGACGTAATCCGGGCGTCCCAGTATTATTTTAGTTGATGACGCAATCCGGACGTCGTTATAATTTTAGTTTGCTAACGCAATCCGGGCGTCTCTAGTATATTAGTTTGCTGACGCAATCCGGGCGTTTCTTAGTTAGGTTAGGTTGCTGACGCAATTTTAAGTGCGCCGATATAATCCGGACATTGGTAATTTTTGTTTGTATGACGCAATCTCGGCGTCAGTTACTCGGGTGATGTAAGTTTTGTTGGTCTGATGCAATCCTGACGTCAGTTGCTCGGCTGACGTAATTCTAAGTTTCAGTTGCGATCAGAGCGTCGGCTGACGCAATAGTCAGATTAGATATACACGTAGTAATAAGTTGCTTAACGTTAAGAATTTATGAAGCTCAGTTAAATATACGTCCCTGTGATAACGACGGGTACCGGAAAATAAAGAAAATACTTATCATAGATAATAACCAACAAGGATGATGTAATTTATTGCGATTGTAAGGTTGCATCATCCAGCGTGATGAGCGAATCGCGCGCAGGCTCGTGACGCACGCGCGCGAGTAAAGAAGAAGAGTCGAACGCGGCTTTCCAGGTCTTTTGCCGTCTGACCATCGTAGAGAGCCGACGTGTTTTGCGTACTCATTGTATAAATAGTGGAAATATAGTTTATTGGTGTTTGTTAACAACAGTAGAAAAACAAATTATTCTCCCTACTACCATATCCTTGTAAACGCGGATTCCGTATAAGTCTTCGAAGACAGGAAAAGAGCGTGGCAGCATCGGAAGACAGCAGCGTCCGGAAGGAATCCAGCGACGAGAGGAAGTTCCGGGCTCCACTGAGCGGCACCAAACATTAACCCTTCCACGTAAAGGTAAAACGTGGTGGCGATCGTTATTGATAACGCAAGTACGATCGCGTTTTAATAATTGGTAAACCTAGTGATCCGTCCGGTCACATCAGGACACTGTCATACTTCTTAAATTTCGGTATTTTGACTTTTCGGGACATTGTCTCATTTCTAAGATTTCGGGATTATGACCTTTCGGGACATTGTCACACTTCTTAAATTTCGGGATTGTAACTTTTCGGGACATTGTCACGTTTCTTTAATTTAAGGATTTTGACTTTTCGGAACATTGTAGTTTTCAAATTTCGGGACTTTGCATGTCCACCAACTTGGTGAGTACCTTATTTTTTATTTATTTTTTAACTTATTTCTATTTGCATGATCTATCTATGCCTTACTTTATAATAGTTTGTTTTTTGCTGCTTTGGTTTTTCAGCTTTCAGTATTCTATAAATGGTTTTATTCTATTCACATGCACTTTTATACTCTTTCGTCCCATTTTAATTGTGTAATTGACTTCAGAATTTTTCTCGATTACTGTGTATGGCCCTATTCATTTTGGTTCCAACTTCTTCGATCTTCCTTAACGTACGGTGTCATCGTGCAATAGCACCTTTTTCCCACCTTAAAAGTGGTTTCTTTGATTTTCTTATCGTAGGTTTCCTTTGCTTTCTCTTTCTCAGTTCGCAAATGTTCCTTTGCGACTCGTTGCGTTGCGCGCAATTTTTCCTTAAGTTCTTGCACGTAATCGTCATACGTATAAGTCGGCTTCTGTGGTTGCGACAGTGCCGTAGTGTCGCTTGGTGCCCGTAAATAAGTTCAAACGGGGTGAAGCCTGTGGTTATATGCGGAGTCGTATTATAAGCGAACATTGCATAGGGTGTCCATTCATCCCAATCTGTCTGATCCGCATTAACGTAATGTCGTAAATATTCCGCAAACGTTCTATGAGAACGTTCTAGCGCTCCATTACTTTCGGGATAATACGCCGTAGTATGAATTTCCTCGATTTTCAGTAACTTACACGTGCTCTTAAAAATTTCGCTCAGAAAATTTGTTCCTTGATCGGTTAAAATTTTTTCTGGAATTCCGTATTCAAAGATTATTTTAGTAACAAACTCTTTCGCGATAGAATTCGCTTCTTGATTAGATATCGGCATTGCTTTGCTAAATTTTGTTAAATTATCCTGGAATGTAAGGATATATTTATTCCCGTTTTCGGTCATTGTTAAAGGTCCTACTATGTCTAAAGCACATTTCTTAAACGGTTTATCCGCTGTGTCAGTAATTTCTAAAGGCGCTTTAATTTTCGTTTATTTTTTTGACATAATTCGCATTTGGATGTATAATTCTCGACATCTTTTGTTAATCCTCTCCAATTATGCGTCAATCGAATTCTGTTTATGGTGCGTTCTATTCCTTGATGCCCTCCTATCGGTGCATCACGATATTCGTAGAGTATTCGTCGTTTCTCTTCTTCGGTGTATTGTCTTTCGTCGTGTTATCTTTTTTGTCCTTCTAACGTTCGTGTTATCTATTTCGTCCATCTCTATTCCATTGATGTCGGCGGGTACATACCGACTTAACGCGTCAGCGTTTCTGTTTGCTTGACCGGCCTTGTGCACGATTGTGTAGTCATATTCTTGTAACTTTAACTTCCATCGCATCAATCGTAATCCCGCGTCATTGACATTGAATAGCCATACCAAGGACTTGTAATCTGTTACTATTGTGAATTTTGTTCCGTATAGGTATGGTCGGAAATGTTTCACCGCCCATGCTATAGCTAGTAACTCTTTTTCTGTCGTGCTATAATTTGTTTCCGTTTTGTTTAATATTGGGCTAGAATAAACTACGGGTTGATCTTCACCTATCTTCTCTGTGATAGTATCGCTCCGATTACATAATTTGAATTGGTTATCACTATAAATTTTTGCTAAAAATCCGGGCATTTTAATACCGGTGCCGTAATTAATTTTTCTTTTAATATATCAAAAGCGTTTTGCTGCTTTTGTGTCCATACAAACTTTACATCTTTTTTTGTTAGTTTTGTTAGTGGTTTAGCAATCTTTTATAAATCTTCGGTAATATTCGGCTAAGCCTATAAATGATTGAATATCTTGTACTTTAACGGGTGTTTTAA
Source organism: Harpagoxenus sublaevis (assembly GCA_030770355.1). NCBI lineage: Eukaryota > Metazoa > Arthropoda > Insecta > Hymenoptera > Formicidae > Harpagoxenus > Harpagoxenus sublaevis. Next base: position 85,796 of record JASTWR010000524.1, on the reverse strand, counting down.
ATTTCTTTATGGCCTCTAGTTTCGTCGGGTCCGGTGAGATTCCGCTTTCTGTTCACATTTCCGAGCTATGTTACCTCCTTGCAAAGAAATTCACACTTGTCGGGCTGTAATTTCAGATTATATTTCCGCAATCTTTTCAAAACTTCTATAAGTCTCTTATTATGCTCTTGTAGGCTCGCTCCATATACTATAATGTCATCTAAATACACAAGACATTTCAATCCTAATAGACCGGCTAATACTGCAGTTATCGTTCGTCGAAAAGTTGAATTTTTCAATCCGAAGAGCATGCTGTTGTACTCATAGTGCCCATATAGTGTAGAAAAAGCAGTTTTTTCTTTATCGCTTTCGTCCATCGGAATTTGATAATATCCCGATGCGAGATCTAATGTTGTGAAATATTTTGCATTCCCCAATTGATCTAAAATGTCTGTTATATTCGGTATCGGTAAAGAGTCTCCGATTGTTAGATTATTTAATTTGCGAAAGTCTATTACAGCTCTTAATTTTCGTTTTCCGGATGCGTCTGCTTTCTTCGGCACTATCAGCAACGGCGCATTTCATTCGCTCGTGCTGGGTCGGATAATTCCGTTCTTTAACATTTCTCTTACTTGTCGATTAACTTCGTCTTTATGTTTCTCGGGCAAGCGGTACGGTCGAACGTTGACCGGTGCGCTATCAGCCTTTGTTGTAATTTGATGCGCGACGATGTCAGTGCACGTAAGGGGTTCTCCTTCCAAGTGCAGTACGTCAGTAAAATCTCCCCAAATTTCTATTATTGCTTTCTTTTCTTCTTCGTTTAAATGTTGAATGCGTAATAATTGCTTTACTCTCTCGCTACGCGAAATCGATTCTTTCTCATTTTCCATCTGAGTGATATTTATTTCTGTTACTTCATCCTGATTGAGTTCCTCTATTTCCACTTGAAGCATCAGCATTTCTAACGTCTTTTCAATAGTATTTAATATGCTTACTGGGCATAGAAAATCTTTTGGCTGCACTAGGCAATTGGCTATAAAGACTCCATAGTCTCTTTTGCTTGGATTACGCTTATGCCGTTTTTATCCGTAGCGACTTGTATGATAGTTTCGCTACGAGGTTTTAAAGTCAGCCGTTTGTATGGATATAATCTCAGGATGTTTTGACTTACATTGATTTGGTTTGTTTCGTAGCTGTATGAAGCTTGATGTTTTTTTTATGAAATCGACTCCTAATATCCCGTCATATACGATCGGGAAATCATCTTTCACCACGTACATCGTATGCTTGATTTGTCGGTTTTTGAAGTTAATTGTGGCTTTAATTTTTCCGAGGGTATGCGCTTTATGCCCTGTCACGTCAGTAATTGTCATCTTATTTTCTTCTATTAGTGTTTTATCTTTTAAATGTTTTATTTTGATTATTGACATCTGCGTTCCTGTATCGAACAGTAAGCTCGCTTTTTCTCGCTTTGTCTTTTTCATTGGCACAGTGACTAAACCCAGTCCTGCTTGTTTGCCATATGTGAAATCTGAGGTTCTATTGCAAGAGTCGACGCTGCTTCGTCTCTTCCTCATCGCTACTCGGCGGGGAATTATTACTTTTCTTTTTAAATGTGTTCGCGCCGTAATTATTACTTTTTCCTCTAAATCTGCCCTGTTTTTCGTGATTTATTCGTTCCATTTTCGGCCTTCTATTTAGTGACCAACATTCCTCGCGTAAGTGACCAGTTCTCTTGCAATAGTTGCAATATTTTTCTACAGTATTTACGTGGGATGTTCTATAGGGTTTTGGCAAAGAAAAACGGTTAGCCTACGGCTTTCGCGTCCGTGATGTCCGTACTTGCGCATTTGTAACACTGAATTACCGATTTATTTTCGCGCGTTTGCGGGGAATAAAAATTATTTCGAAAACGCGGCGGATTTCCGCTCGGTCCGTTTACTTTTTCTTCCGCGCTCGCTCCTGCAATTACTTTTTGCAAGATAGCGAAATGCTGCGCTCGAACGAGTAATTTGATCTCGTCGCGTAATCCCAACTAGAAATTCTGTAGCGCTAGTTGCTGTATTGTTTCTAGTACTTATTGTACGCTTGCTTTCGACCGTATGATTTTCCCCTTGGATCATTGAATGTTATAGCTCCATTTTCAAATTATCGGTTCTCAGACCGAATGCTCTTGCGCTTTTCCTTTTGCTTTAATGTGCTAAAGTCTAATTGCACATGTGTCGTGCTCTTTCGACTCAGATAGCAAACTTCTAATTCTTCTCTCAATTGTGCGAAATCTCTAATCTCCCGTGTTTGAAAATCTATTATCGCTCTACCTTTTGATTTTGTGCATAACACAGCTTCGAGTAACGTTCCTTTCTCGATCGGATTTATGTTTTTCATCGCGTATGTCGCGGCGCTCAAAAATTCTCGTAGTTTGTTAGAGGCTCCGTCGAACTCAGGTATCATATCACGGGCCTCTTTTAGACGTAGATATCCGATTGCGCGTTCCGCCTGATTTCGGATATCATACGACGTTCGTCCATACGTGACGTCAAACAGAATAGTGTTTTGCTCGCGTTGCGATTGTTCGCGGCGATCGGGATTTGCCGTTTCTAAGTTATTCACGCGAGCTTGTAACGTACAAATTCCACGTAATATCTCGTTTAATACGATATTTGTTTCGCCTTCATGTGACGGTGTTTTCTTTTGTGATAATTCTCCGTCGTGGCTTTCGCGGTGATTCTCTGATTTAGCTTCCGCCATTTTTATTATATTCACGTCTCGTGACGCGGAGTAGTATTTCTCTTGATTAAATTCGTTACTATCGTAGGACGTCAACGAGTATTTTCGTCGGCGCGAGAGTGCTATTCGTGCGGGTTGAATTTTCAGAATGCCCGAAAATGTATGTGGGATCTAATAGATTATCTTCGGGGCAGTGATTTTGTATAAGAGTCTTGATCGTCAAATTGAAATACGCGTTCAACATAATAGTTCGGATGTAATTCGGGTTCAGAGTCGCTCTGCTTGGGTAGTACGCCTCTAAATTTTTGCGCACACTATCTCGCGTACCGTTTACACGCTTGTTGTGACTCCTCGCTGTGGAGTCCGATTCGTTTCGCTCGACTGGACAATTGTTTTCGTTCTCCGACATTTACCGATTTATAATTATGTTTCTGATGGTTTTGTCTCTTATCAGATGTCTGGACATTCCTGGCCCCGTCGCTGCTGTACCCCACCGCTGCCACCAGAAATGTTGTGCCGCTCCGTGCACGAATATGGGGATCGCTGTCCGCGCGAGGAGTACAGGGAAATGACAGACTCGATATGACTTTTACTTTTGAATACTTTAATAAATTCAAGTCCTCTTTTAATATACAATGACTTTACTTATTATTACGCGAGATTGCCCGTCACTGACTCTGACTCTGAACTGCCCTCTCGATGCCTTCTCTTCTTCGTATTTATCTCCTTTTGGTCGTCAGGCCGAATCGGTTCAGGGTCCTCCTTACTCAGCGTTTCTGGTATCCTCTGTAGGTCGCGTCAGTTCTCGATACGGGCTGTGCAGTTAGCTGTTCTGCTGACTCGCGGTTTCGTTACATCTTTCGCTCGCGATTTATTATTATAACAATTATTAAATATCGTAATTTGGCTATCGTAATTCGGGTTGCAACAATTCTTTTAATTATGTGTTACATATTTTCATAGACGATTTTGTTCTTGGTGTAGGTACCCCCACTAAAAATTTAAAACTGAATAATAAAAAACTTTATTTGTTTCTTTTCTGTTTTACCGGCATTTGCTATATTACATTAGATTTGATTAAATTCTTGCGTTTCAATTTCCTCAAGTTCGGTGTATTAGATCAGATGTGGTCCATGCATATAAAAAATTTTTATTTATTATTTGTAAGTTTTTAATTACAAATTTTTTTTTAATATACACTGTCAATACATAAAATATGTAATATATGACAAACTATACATTTTTAGTATTTTTTATTTTTAGTACATTTTGGAAGGTAGTTTTTGTTCTTGTACCACGTCGTTTCCATCGTTCCAAGACGTTCCAACGTTCCTTGTCTAATTGCTCTAGATTTTCTTCAAATGACTCATACTCCGAATCATCATCACAATTATCACCATTTTCATGATTGATGTAATCTTCGTGAATGTTATTACCTCCTCGTTCGTTTGATCACTTTGGTTCAATTCAATATTAACATTTTCTGGTGTAACTGTGTCTTGCTCGTTGATCTGTTGCTCAGACGATACTGAATCAATGCTTGGCGTCTCATAATACTCTTCGGTGAATCGTACGTCTCGGCTGATAATAAGTTTTATGAAGTGGATCATAGCATTTACATAGATATATGCCTTTGAGTGCTGATTGTAGTCCAAGAATATCATCGGTGTTGCCGCATCCAACTTTCTTCGCCTTTCCGATGGAACATGAACGTAGCATTTTGTTTAAAAAACCGCAAGATGTTTCAAACTTGGCTTCCTTATTCCATCTATGATTCCATCGTTCCATATAAGGTTCCTTCAACCGTCCTAGTTAATGTACAATTTTGCAAATAGTTTGCCATATCTATTGCCTCGGTCCAAAAATAGTTTAGCAACTTTGCCTCTAGAAGCATACATTGCGTCATTTCAATGAGTGTCCGGTTTTTTCTTTCCGTTACACTATTTTATTGTGGTATGTACGGTGCTCTGTACTGCATTTGTATACCTTCACTTTGTAGCAATTCGATGACCTTCGTTCCGACATATTCTTTATTCTTCTTCTCGATCCGATTTTGGCTTCTTTCCGAACTTGTTTTTCACAAGGTTCACGTATTCTTTTAACTTTCTTTCACATCTGACTTGTGTTTTAACAGGTAGTAGCCACTGTTGCGTTCTTTGCTCGGTGACAAAATAATACCGTATTATATTTGGAAATATATGTTCATTTCCTTACGACACAAACTGAGCGAATATATGAGTGAATATAACATATCTTTAATGAGCTTGGACTTTACTACTTGAAGTAGAGCACCTTATTTCACGTGTACACGGGTACACGAATTACACGTGTAATTAGCATTGGCGTGTATAAACACGTGTAACGTGTACCCGCGTGTATTACGCGGATACCCAGGTAACACGTGTTTTAAAAGCACGAATAAATAAATGAATAAATCAATAAATAAATATTAAAATTATTGAATAAATAAGTAAAAAAGTTCGAATTTCATACAAATATCTTATTTTATATAACACATAACGATTACAAGGTATTTAACAAAAAAAAATAAGTATTCAAAATTAGCAGTCATTTATCATTACTTCATAAAAAAAACTTAAAATTTTAAAATTTGTATTTTATAATAAAACAATATAAACCTAAAATTTTAAAAAATAATTTTCTAAATTGCAAATACATATAAATTTTTGTTTATTGGCCATTTAATACACACATTGGTCGAATAAGAACGTATTCTCAAAAGTAACAAAATTTTTTATTGAAAAATATATTTATTAATGTTTTTTATTTTCTTAAACAATTTATATGTTACCATAAAAAACACAACCAAAAAAGTGAATGAAACGTACGGTATTGGCAGTAATAATAGACTGACTAGAAAACAATAATACAATAATAAATATGCAATATTTAAATATAAATATGCATTTGTCACAAAAATAAATTGTATAAAAATCACTATTATTTTCGTAAAAAAAAATGGCAAGAGGTTATGCTACTTATGTAATTTGTTGCATTTGTTTGTTTTGTGATTTACACTGTCGACTGTATGTGTATAGATCGGGACACAAAAATTTTCTATAAATCTTGCTTTCGCGACGGATAAATGGAGATTACCCTTAACGAGAAAGGAATAACGAAATAAACAAACAAGCGTCCGAAAACATCACCCGGGTGTCTTCAGCCATATGGACATATAAGATGTCTGTGCCTTTAGCATCCCAGAGTGACATTTTGCTAAAACATAACATTGGTCGCGCGCATTTTATAAATATAAATATGTTAAAGTATCTATGTTCGAGTGCGTGACACTCGAACACGAAAATACACGCGGGTACACGTGTACACGGGTACTCATGTCAGGTGTAACGTGTAGAACGACTACACGTGTCACGTGTACCCGTGTATTTTAAAACACGTTTCTGATCGGGAGCTCATACTCTGTACAGAAATACTTTTAAATCATCTCCTTCTACCCTCTCTCCATTCCTCTTTTCCGTGCTCTTCTCCCCCGCCCCTTTCTCCTCACCCTTCCGTACCTCCACCTTCTTCTCTCATCTCCCTTTCCTCCTTCATCCCTTCCCTCATCCCATTTCACTTCCCTCCTCCTATGCCTCGCCGCACATCACCATCCCCAATCAAGGGCACGTGATGCACGTGCCTCCTCTAAACCCACCGCCTCGACGTCCCGCCGTGGTACCAACACCGCCCCTGGCATCCGACACCCGGCGCTGTCTCGGATCGCCGTCGCACCCACAGTGCCGCTTTCCTGCTCTCTGCACCTCACCTCTCTTCACTTTTCCCCGCTCGCTCGTCCTCTCCTGATCTTCCCGTTCCTGCCCGCTCCATACTCCTGTCTCACCGCTCTCCGTTTTCCATTCTCTTCTCGCCGCTTCTTTCTCCTCAATCTTCTCACTCCGTACTCCTCTCTCTAATCTCTGCACTCCTCCCTCCGCTCTTCATTTTCCAATTTTTTCTCACCACTCTTCTCTCTCCGCTCTTCACTCACCGCTTTTTACTTTCCGAACTCCGAACCTCATCATACCGCCGCCAGATCCGCCAAGCTCATCTCCTTTTTCCTGACCTCCTCTTCACCCTCTCCTCCTTCTCCCACTTCCGACTTTTCACCCTCTCGTTCACCTTCACCTCACTCTACCTGTCTCTTCACCCTTTAGTACTCCTTCTTCACTCCGAACACTTTCGTTTAACTCCACATATCCTTTTCTCCTTCCTCCCTCCAGTCGGCTTCTCCAACCTTCCTCTCCTTACTCATTCTTTTCCCTTTCCGTCTAGACACCTCCTCACGATTCGCTATCCAACCGCTCATTGTTTCTTACTCCTTTCCTTCTTCTATTCTCTCGATCCGACTTGCTTTTCTCCCTCGCTACTTTGCCACCGTGCTGTATGTACCGCCGGCCCGATTCAAGTCTTGCCGCTCCGGTGCTCCGCAGTTTCGCCAACGCAAGAAATGCCGCCACGCGAGTCCGTGCCTGACCGCTCTTCCTCTTCCCATCGCCGCGTGACTGTGTACCGCCACTGCGCACTGAGAGCCACATCTCCACACTACGTACTCGTGCCTTTAGGCAACCTGCTCGCGCAGCGCTCCGCCGCCATGTCGGACCCCCTCCTCTCTAGTCTCCAACACCTCGTCATTCCTTGCTCCATCCTAACCTCTTACTTCCCACTCTCGAACTTTCCTCAAACCCTCTCAATCCGTTCCACCCCCATAGCCACCTCCATGTTCTCGACTTTCTCCGCACTTCCTCTACTTAATTCCAAAATCGGTTATCCCGATCCTTTTTCCTCCGAGCTAACCGCTCGCTCCGCCTGCTCAACCGGAAGTCGAATTCGCAGATAGTGCGGGAGCCCACCGCAAAAATTTGGGTCGATCGCTTTTATGACAAATTTTTACTCGAAACAGTGGGTAATGTACCGCACAATACTAATTGCTTTGCAGCCAAAGTCGTACCCCCTGCTTTATATCTTATAACAAATTGTTAACAAATGAAATTGTGCGAGGTACTTCACTCATTGCTTTTATGAAAATTTGGCAATTATGCAGCAATACGGACCACCCTCCAATGACCTTGACCTTGACATATGTTGTCAAGGTCACCCTCCTGAGTGACCTTCAGAAGTTTTTAGCCGGCGGTCATTATTCGTTAAAAAGTTATTAACAAAAAAAGTTTGACAAATACAGCAGTTATTTTGAGTATTGAAAGGCATAAACGACCTTGACCTTGACATATGTTGTCAAGATCACCCTCTTGAGTAACCTCCAGAACGTTTTAGCTGGCGGTCATTGTTTATTAAAAAGTTATAAACAAACAAAGTTTAGTGGGGAAAATTATTTAAAGCAGTGAATTGTTGGTATATTGAAAGGAAAGTTATTTAAAGCAGAGAATAGTTGGTATATTGAAAAGTATATACACAATTTTATGTATTAGAAAGCGTGAATACAAATATTCTCTACTTTAATCATGGCAAAAGCATGTTAAAGCTTTGTTAAAGCAAATAATAATTGGTTATTGACAAAACCTATAGGTTAGTGACGCGCTTTACAAGTATGTGCTTTCTAAGTTGAAGCGACCTATATAGGTTAGATGACGCGCTTTAAAAGTATTTAACTGTTTAAAGCGCGTCACTAACCAATAATAAAGTATTCTCTGCTTTAACAAAAACTTCAATGTATCAACAATTTACTGCTTTAAATGTTGTGTTTTGGTAACCTTTTTTTGTTAATAACTTTTTAACGAATAACGACCGCCGGCTAAAAACTTCTGAAGGTCACTCAGGAGGGTGACCTTAACAACATATGTCAAAGTCAAGGTCATTGGAGGGTGGTCCGTATTATTGCATAATTACCGAAAATTTTTTGTTTCAATAGATAGGGGGCAATAAAATGGACCTTCCAATACCCGGCTGCTACCCCTCAACCCCTGCTTTAAGGGTGGCTGCCGATGTCCAATATGACAATATTGATTAACTAACCTACACCTATCAGTTTTATGGACGAATGACATATCGTTGGAAAGCTCATCAAATTTCCTTCAAAATAATACCCGGCTGCCGCATCTTCGCCCCTGTGGAGGTGAGGCTGCCGAGGTTTTAACTCGCTGCGCGAGTCCATTTGAAATCGCAGTTTTAACCTCGGCAGCCTCACCTCCACAGGGGCGAAAGTGCGGCAGCCGGGTATTATTTTGAAGGAAATTTGACGAGCTTTTCAACGATATGTCATTCGTCCATAAAAGTGATAGGTGTAAATTAGTTAATCAATATTGTCATATTGGACATCGGCAGCCACCCTTAAAGCAGGGGTTGAGGGGTGGCAGCCGGGTATTGGAAGGTCCATTTTATTGCCCCCTATCTATTGAAACAGAAAATTTTCATAAAAGCAATGAGTGAAGTACCTCGCACAATTTCATTTGTTAACAATTTGTTATAAGATATAAAGCAGGGGGTACGACTTTGGCTGCAAAGCAATTAGTATTGTGCGGTACATTACCCACTGTTTCGAGTAAAAATTTGTCATAAAAGCGATCAACCCAAATTTTTGCGGTGGGCTCCCGGACTAAGAGTTATTCTCCCAAATTAGAGCATTCACGGGAACAGTTGTAGATGAGGGGGGGGGGGGGGGTCGTTGCCGACGCTTCCCGAAAAATTGCAGGGGGCCTGGACTTCTTGCATCTCTTTGTCCATTCGTCTCAGGTGATTTGCATTATCACACTCTGTGGTCCCAAGTTTTTCACCCGGTTTAAAATAATTACAGGAACAGTCACAGGCGGGGATAGGGTCGTCCTCCCGTCCCCCCGAAGAACCGCAAAGGACCGAAGCCGCTTGCATCCCTTTGTCCGCTAATTTCAGGCGATTTCAGATTCGCGCACTGGTCTTAATTAAAATACACCGAAGGTGTAGAACAATCGACACAACAGCGAAAAGACAACGCTCAAATAGCCAATAAGCCGGTGATAAAACTGCGCAGGAACTTTATAACACGGAACACGTTCGCTCTGGTCCGAGTCTCGCGCGCGAATCCATAATAAGATATATGTATCAAAGAGCACGCAGTACCCAATGAGTGTGTACCTTTTCTAGACTTGTAACAACATTATGCAGTAAGCGTCCCAGGCGGCCGTCTAGTGTATTATTCCAAATAATAAAAACAATTCCACAGAATAATCTTGTACAGTACATCATTGCACGCGTCTTAAAATATCAATCCATTAGAAAAAATTGCCTAATCTTGAAATGTGTTTATCCCTTCAACTTATAATCAAAGTCATGTCATTCTTGAATGTCCTTCTTGAATTAAAATAAACTTTAAAATAGGCTTTAAAATAGGTCACTTAAATAACTCTTTTATTTTTGATAATAGAAAAAATGCTTTAAACACACACACACAAAGCTTATTTGAGTTCAAGAAGGACATTCGAGGATAACATGATTTTGAATGTGTCAGAGGGATAACTTAATGCTTCATCTTGTATATGTATAAATTTTTTCTGTGTAGTTACTATATTTCTGCATAAATATGTAGAGTTGCGTATTATTTTTAATTCAAATGTTCCTTAATATATTTTCGATTCATTCAGAATTTTTTATGTATAAAATTAAGATTGTTTTGTTTAATCGCTGTATAGACTATGCACAATAAATGAGTATACAATTAAATGGGTAAATCAATAAATAAATACGTATTATATATATATATACAAATAAATTAATTACTTCGCCAGATGTAAGGCAGAGCTTTTTGTTATCGTCGAGCACTGTATTCAGACTTTCAATCCATATGGCATCTATTGGCCCATCAAAGATAATCCACTTCCTTTCAAATAAGTCATCTGAGGCAAACCGACGAAAAGCTGAAGCGCAGATTCCGTCAGTCCATTCGGACGACACTGGGTCGAAATAACCAAATAATTGATTCAGTGTGATGGCCTTGGGATTTAGGACAAAGCATTTAGTCGTCGAACCATTCTTGTCTCCCTGATTGTGCATCAATGTCAAAGCCTCAGCCAAAGTACGAAGAACAGCTGTTTTTCCACCGAACGGTTCTCCAACCAACATGTTTAACATTTTCATTACTTAATTTGTATATATAAATTTGCAAACATGTATAAGCCATTTTATTTAACTTATCTATCAAAAATATTTTTATTACTATTATAAGATGCATGAAAAAATTGCTATGGAAAGAATTCTAATAAGATTAGAGGAGATTCGAGTAAGTTGAAATACTATCTCGTACAAGTTGAACTATCACATCTAAAATATTAAGTGTTACAATCTAGCAGACAGCAGTGGAATTACTAGCTGCTGGCACCCTAATCTAACGTACAAAGCGGCAGCGTAACGCAAACGTGTCATAAAGTTAATAACTGATATTGAAGATTTGGTATGTACCGCTTACTGCGTAAGGTTAGTAGGTATATAAAATTTATTTTGTAGTTATCTATTTCACAAATTCTTGTTCGTCACTTTTTGTTGCATGTAAAACTAAGATAAAACTTTAATGCAGTCTACTTAGCAAGTGTCATATGGTGTACATTTCTATTGTATACCATGCATAAAAAGGTAAAAATGGTGATGTCGGACAAGGCGAGATAGTTTGTAACCTGCCACATTTTAGTATTTCAAGTATAGTATTTTATACTGTATTGTTTCTTTCTTTTAAGGGTAATATTATTACGATGAGTATATATCATTGAGTATACTATATGAGTATATGAGTAAAAGTTTTAAACGTGTTCTATATTTTATGGTATATGTTCCATAATATATTTTAATATATTACAACTCTATAATTTTTTTGCCTTTTGTAACAATGTAATACAAATATAATATTTAAATATAATATTATATTTGCATGACATTGTTACAAAAGGCACAAAAATTAGAGTTTGTAACATATTAAAATATAATAAATATATAATGTAATAATTATTATAGACACTATTTTATTATTAATGCCTTAAAATACGATAAAAATTATTCTTTTGCAAGATTAATAAAGTGGTTTACCTTGCCCAACGTGTGTGTGTGTGTGTGTGTGTGTGGGCGCGCGTGTGTGCGTGTGCGTGTGTGTGTGGTTTAACTTATCAGTAGTATAGCTATGTCGATTCTAGGCCATGTGGTTATGAAGGGGGAGCGGGGCGGGGGAGTATTCTACGGGCGCGGGGCTGACGTCATGCGGTGAGAGGGGTACGGCCCGTGTAGGGTCCGCGTAGAGGTTCGCGGGGAGAGGGGTACCGCGCTAGGGCCCGCCGCCCGCCCGCCCGCCCGCCCGCCCGACGGCGTCAGCGTTCGCGCTCTCTCGCTCCCGCTAGCGCATCTCCTTGCGGCGGTTTGCGGGGGAATTCGCGTTTTCAAAAAACGTTGAAAAACTCGATTTCCTACAATCTTACCTTACTTTAATGTGCCGGACGTCCGTGTCCGCGCTCGACGGGACAATGCTCGATCAATCGTAGAATTATCAACATTCCCGAATGGTCTGTTGGCGCGTTCGGACGTGTCTCGTCCGCTTGTCGCGTTCTTGGGGGTGAGCGCGATTGTGTGCGGGCTAGTGACAAGGGACGTGTCCGGACAAATTCCAACGGAAAATTTTTTTTTGAAATCAAGGACGCAGATTCTGCGTCACCCTTCGTCTAGGCTTGCGTCTTTGTTTTTTTATGTTCGATTTGGGATTATATCGGGATAGGTTCAAGAAGAGGAAGAATAATTTGGGATTGTATCGAGATTGGCTCAATTTGTTTTTTATGTTCGATTTGGGATTATATCGGGATTAGTCCAAGAAGAAAAATAATTTGGGATTGTATCAGGATTGGCTCAAGAACAAGAAGAATAGCAGCTTATGTCCATTCGAGACACGTTGCCAGAGGCGCCGATTTTGTTTAAGTTTCACTTTTGCGGAAGAAGTAGAAGAATAGCAACTTATGTCCATCCGAGACACGATGTCAGATGCACCGCTCGAATGGTCATCCCTGTTCAGCTGGTTGCAACTTTGATTTCGTTAACACGTTGAGAGCATACTGGCCGTATTGACCTCCGTGTGAAGCCAGGAGCCTAAGCAAACAAATAAGAAGAAGTAGAATTATCAACACCGTCATTGTGTGACTAAGCAGTGATAAGTCGGTCAGTAGGTCAGCTATTATAATCTGAGAGTTATCGCGTCTCTTCGCGTTGTCTGTACCCACCCCGTTCGCGTATCATGCGCTCGGTATTTAATTTTTAATATTCAAATAAGAAATAGAGGAGGATGTGGAAGAAAAATAAATGTAAAATTTTTTACATATATATTTTTTTATTTATTCATGTTAACCCACTACAGTATATGTCCCGTCTCGTCACGGCATTACGCATAAGTTCATTCACAACAAAAGCGAGTAGCTCGCAATCTATGATGGAGGTTTTGTCATACGCATCGCGCAAGAATTTAACTGCGTCGTCTCTCAATAAGATACAGTAAACCACTTGCCTTGCAAACTATAAACAAGTCGATCGAATCTCTCATTTACCTCGTGCGCAGGCCTCTGGCACTCGCCTATGTTTTTAAAGAAAACGTGACCCTCTTAATGTCCGAGATCCGCTAGGGACGCTGGTAGTAACTTGGTTATCTAAGATGGCTGCACTGAGAGCTCAATCCCGCCGGTAGACACCGGTAACCTTTCTCGCATCGTCTGTCGCTCGCGGATTTCGCCGCGTCTTGTTTGGTCTTGTTTCCCGAAAGGAAGCAAGTGACAATTTTAAAAAGAAATGTATCTGTGTATCAGTGTATATGCACATCATGCCGCATTGCATAGCACCGGCTTTTGAATTGAGTCAATCCCGGTGCTGTGCAATGCGGCATGATGTGCATATACACTGATACACAGATACATTTCTTTTTAAAATTGTCACTTGCTTCCTTTCGGGAAACAAGACCAAACAAGACGCGGCAAAATCCGCGAGCGACAGACGATGCGAGAAAGGTTACCGGTGTCTACCGGCGGGATTGAGCGCTCTCAGGGCAGCCATCTTAGCGGACCATGTTACTACTAGCGCCCCTAGCGGATCTTGGACATTAAGAGGGTCACGTAAAACTACCGAGTGTCAGAGGCCTGCTCGTGCGTATTCTGGCACAGCGTGAAATATTTATGCTCGACACAATATTCGAGCTCAAGTAAAAACAGTACAGTTGACGGCTTCATGTACAAACAACTATCGTTTAACATAAGTTTTGCAATATTTTCGCTGCGTATTTTAACGAGTTCTACAACTAGATCTCGAATCGATATTGATGAAGGCGCGGTTGACTGCAGGAGTCGCTCGATATCAGCACGTTTTTCGATAAACGTTGTCCATGTTTCATGGGGCAGTGCGATTCAATTTCCTCCACAAAAGAATTGGTCCTTGGTGACAACCGTATTGTGCGCATTGTGCGCAGTATTGTGCGCAGGTCTCACGTTGATCCCAATGTCCAAATATTTATAAGTTGTAGGTGTCAGAGCAAATCGTCTGCTCAAGACACGAGACGTATAACGAGGTTCCGCGTTATCAAAACTGTAAAAAAAAAAAAATAGATAAATGATTTACGAAAAAAATAGGCTTTGAAAAAATGTATGCAAAGTAATACTTACGTATTACGCTGATTCGATGGAGTTTCAGCTTCGGAAATCGGCACGTAATAATTCATGCGTATGACACCACTGATACCGCCTTAAATTCTGAAAGAGCACAAAATGTTACTTTGAGATGTGTTTGCACGATGAAGGTCAAAATAATCTCCCTTAACCCCTTGACTTGGAAATGATACAGGGCGTCGAAATGACACTGTTTAAATGCGGCACATATCTTTAGTGTATGAGGGGTAAATATGCATATTAGGTCAAACCTCACCGATGACCTTGACCTTGACATATGTTGTCATGGTCACCCTCCTGTGTGACCTTCAGAAGGTTTTAGCCGGCGGTCATTGTTCGTTAAAAAGTTATAAACAAACAAAATTAAAAAATATAGCAGTTATTTTGAGTACTAATAGACATAAATGACTGATATTTATGTGGAAATAGTACATGTATGAACGAAGGAAAGTTAGTTAAAGTAGCGAATTGTTGGTATATTGAAAGAAAACTTATTTAAAGCAGAGAATAGAAAGTATGTGCTTCAACTTACAAAGCACTTACGTAAAGCGCGTCACTAACCTATAAGTTAGTGGCGCGCTTTATAAGTGTGTGCTTTGTATGTGCTTTGTATGTTTTTCAACTTAGAAAGCACATACTTGTAAAGCGCGTCACTAACCTATAGGTTTTTGTCAATAACCAACTATTATTTGCTTTAACAAAGCTTTAACATGCTTTTGCCATGATTATACCAACAATTCACTGCTTTAAATAATTTTCCTCACCAAATTTTTTTTGTTTATAACTTTGTAATGAACAATAACCGCCAGCTAAAACCTTCTAAAGAATCCAAAGGTTACTCAGGAGGGTGACCTTGACAACATATGTCAAGATCAAGGTCGTTTATGCTTTTCAATACTCAAATTACTGCTATATTTGTCAAACTTTTTTTGTTTATAACTTTTTATTAAACAATGACCGCCGGCTAAAATCTTCTAAAGGTCACTCAGGAGGGTGACCTTGACAACATATGTCAAGGTCAAGGTCATCGGTGAGGTTTGACCTAATATGCATATTTACCGTATGAGGAAATTTAGTGTATCGTGCAAACACATCTTAAAGTAACATTTTGTGCTCTTTCAGAATTTAAGGTTAAAAATAGGGGTACAATCGTAAAAACATAACTTGACCTTCAAATTACCTTCAAAATGAAGGCCATGGTCACCGATTGATGTCGCCCATTGATCCAAACCACGTTTTATTGGGTCATATTGAAAAATTTTAAAAGCTACTAAACAAGTTACCAGCTTTTCTTCACCAAACAAAAATTTGACCTTCAAATGACCGCTATAAGTCACTTTGACCGTAACATGTATACACATCTGAACGTAGAATTTTGTGCTTATTGAGATTCCGAAGTCATAAGTAGAGGGTCCTATCCAAAAAACATTATTTGACCTCCAAATCACCTTGAAGATTGAAGTCAAGGTCAAAGTCACTGTGATCAGAATATGGCCCCCAAAGAAACAAACAACTGTTGTGGAAAAATTTTTTCTCTGTCATGCTTTGCACTCACCCGAATGCATAACCTGATCGTCTCTGAGAAATGTCTGATTGTTCTGAGTAAGACTGCCCTTGGTATTGTCCTACAAGCAATTCGAATCCGTTCGATCATGTCTTCTCTTGTCGTCGGTTGCCGCTCAAATACGACATTTTTTACGTATCTCCACAAATGAGTCCCCTCATGGTAATCAAGCACCCCAAAGGATGAAAGCCCCGTCACGTCCACGTCGTTTATTCTGGGTAATGCTAAGCACGGGAAAATGCGTGTCAATCGGTCTGGAGCTGGTTGACCATCAAACAGAATCGGTCCAGATAACGAATAGGAACAACAACAACAACAACACACACACACACTCTTTCTCTCTCTTTCTCTCTCTCTCTCTCTCTTGTATACCACGGCTTAAGTAGCGAGTTGAACACCAAACTGCAGAGACTAGTAAACTGCTGTATTAGATTTATTTTCGATCTAAGGCGAGATGAGCATATTACGCCATATAGACGTCGATTGAGATGGCTTTCGGTGGAAAATAGAAGATTATATTTTCTCGGTTGTCAGATGTATCGCATCCTTTTTCTACACTTTCCATCATACCTGAGCGAGCTCTTCACCCTTCTTGACCCATCTCTGAGAAGATCTGATGGCCTTGCTACCTCATCACAATCCTTTCATATTCCGTCTTGCAGAACTGCTATGTACATGCACTCCTTTCGCCTTTCTTCAATACGTTTTTGGCATATTCTTCCTAGCAACATAACATCAGCGGACACTTTTTCATCCTTTAAAGACCTTCTCCGCCTGTTTTTACTTGCATCAGAATCTATTTGATACTCTTAGCCATCTTATGTTAATCACCTTGTGCAATGTTACCGTCGTCTAGTCAGACTTTTTGTCTGCTGCGTTATATATATATATTGTTTTTGCTTTAGTTTAAGTTAAGTTGCGGATTATGGTTCTTGCTTTTTCTTTTAGTTTATATTTTAATTTTAAGTTTTACATTAGTATGCAACATATTTGTAACTTCTTTTCTTTCTACTACTCGGCTACTATTATGTTACATTCTAAGTCTTTTGTTAATTGTATCTTTGCCCTTTAGCCTTGGCTTGGGCATAATAAACTCAATCAATCCATCAATCAATCTCTCTCTCTCACTCACACTCACACACACTCACACTTACACTCACTCACATTCACATTCACACACTTACACACGGAGGTGCAGGGTAGTTTGAAGTCACAAAATACACTGTGGAAGCTTTTACTTAATTTATAAACTTTGGAACACCGTAACTCAGTAAAAAATGATCCGATTTCAAAAAACAGACAACCGTTGTTTTTGTCTCATTTTCAGCTACAACTTTCATTTTAAAAAATCCAGTAGCATTTAAAAAAATGTCCGCCATAATGAAATCTCTAATGTGGCGCCATCTACAATTAAATTGATAATGTCATCATCTTTCCTCTTCGAAGCCATAAAACTTTTGTCTGAATCATTCTTTGAAAAAACTTCTCCTTTTCGAGATATTAGCGTTTATAGATTAAAATGACTCACCCTGTATGTAAAAAGTTTTACATTTATTTTCCTTCCACATCCTCCTCTATTCCTTATTCGAATATTAAAAATACCGAGCGCATGATACGCGAATGGGGTGGGTAGAGACAACGCGAAGAGACGCAATAACGTAACTCTCAGATTACAATAGCTGACCTACTGACCGACTTACCACTGCTTAGTCACATAATGACGATGGTGATAATTCTACGATTGATCGAGCATCGTCCCGTCGGGCGCAGACACGGGCGTCCGATACATTAAAGTAAGGTAAGATAGTATTGTAGGAAATCGAGTTTTTCAACGTTTTTTGAAAATGCGGATTCTCCCGCGAACTGCCGCAAGGAGATACGCGGATGGGAGCAAGAGAGCGCGAACGGCGACGCTGGCGGGCGGGCGGGCGGGCGGCGGGCGGCGGGCCCTAGCGCGGTATCCCTTTCCCCGCGAACCCCTACGCGGACCATACACGGGCCGTACCCCTCTCCCCGCGTGACGTCAGCCCCCTTGCCCTCCAACTCCCCCCCCCCCTCAGAACCCTTTGGCCCTGACGCATCAAAAATCCCCCTCCCCGCGTGACGTCAGCTTTCTCGCCCTTCAAATACCCCCCGCTTTGCTCCCCCCTCATTGCCCCGTGACTTAGTCACGACATAAGTTCATCCACAGCAAAAGCTAATTTTTTCAGGGTTTTAGCGAGCGCGTTGCTACATTTTTCACGCCTGTAAACAAGCAGCGTCTCGCGCTACAGAAGCGAGCGCCGATGTTTTGCGCGAACATAGCTATACTACTCTTATCCGAAAAAAATTTACTTTTAAAAATTTTACTATAATATTAAGGAGTTTGGCGCGTTTGACGAAATATAAGACAAGTCAATAATACAAACATAATACGAAAATTAATTATATCAACAATATGTAGAAAAAATTTCATTGATTTTTACCGTCCCGTTTTGAAGATATTCATTTTAAAAGTTACAGAAATGTATATGTATATATATATAGATATACTCTCCATGTAAATATCATATTATGTATCTGCTCCTGTACGGTAAAAATGAATAAAATTTTTATGTTACACTTCTGTGACATCGAGAATTGCAATCACGGTTTTCTAATTTTTTAAGTTTGAATTTATTTCTCAATTTTTAAACGATTTATTTAAATAAAATCAAGTATAAAAATGTGACAAAATTGCGATTTTACGCTTTTTCTGATCCCAATGATAACATGTTATTTATGGATCATTTCTGAGACTAGCTATACACTATTTAATCATGAAAACAAAATTATATATACATATACAGGGTAATTCAGAATAAGTATATTGTCCCGAAAATCTCACATTCTTGACGCGATTCTAAGACGATTTTTCTTCTACAAAAAATTTCCCCGAAGCTTAGGTTTTGAGTTACTCTTTTTTTAAATTTAAAAACTTTTTTAATTTTTTAAAAATAAAACCAGTATAAGCAGTATATCCGAAACTACGAGTTATTAAATAAAGTAAAGTTAATAATTACCTTATCACATGTACAGAAGGTAGGCCTAGGCAAGGGCGGCGCGACTCACTGACATTCACTGTCGCGAGCGCTTATGTGAGGCCAAGTGAGGCACCTGCTGCGATCAGTTAATTGTTGCACACTTCTTTCTCTCTCTCATTTACTTAATCACTCGTCACTTACTCACTCTCGTTTCACTTCGTTCATCTCGAAGGAAGAACCGTAACACACGCGGCAGCGCAACACACAACAGACGCGTTATCACGCCATGTATCAAGAGACACCGTAACGGCCGATAGTGTCTCGCGCCAAGTACACGTGGAGCGAGACCACCCCGTAACTCTTTTACGCAACGTGACGAATTGCGATTTACTTGACCAATTTTTGGTTATGTTATTGTTGTGTTGCACTTGGTGACCTCAGTGTGCACTCTGGTGTACTCCCTCCAGCTCTCCGCACACTGGCAGCGAGCAGCGTCGCGAAACTTGAACAGAGAGGAATCTCTGCTTGACATGACCGAATTGTACATACACTACCGCTGTCGAACGTGTGATTGGTTGAAGACTGACAGTTCAGAATGCGGCAATTTGATAAATATGAAACGTATAATAACGTACGATACTCTCTTTGAGATTAATTAGAATAAGTAAAAGAATGTCTTTAAAATATTTAACCCTCAGGGTACGGACTGGGTTAGCGTAACCCGAGCGAATTTTGAAGGTAGCGCCATTTCAAAGGAAGTGAATGGTGGGGGTCCGTACCGGGAGGAGGGGGGGGGGGATCTTTGAGGTAGCTACTATGTGAGCGCCAATAGGCCAGTCATATTAGACATCGAACCTTCCAATTACTCTTTTCAGGTTGCAACCACCATGAATCGCTTTGATTTAAGGTGCTGTAAGTGGGATTAATTTTGCTTCGCATAATTAATGCGCATTAAAAAGTTATTAACAATATTATCAACAAAAAACGCGATTTTTTTTTTTTTTTTCAAATATCTCGAAAACTAAGCAAGATAGGGTAACTAACTATACGTACCTTTTTTGTAGAGCGTAAAATTATCTACAATAATGATCTGAACAACATTTATCGTCAAGTTAGTCGTTTAGCTTGCACGCGCCGTCAAAGTCCGAGACTCGAATCTCGAAAACCCTCGATTTCATCGTTTTTTTGATGTTGCGTCGGTGATTTTTTTTAGTCATTTAAAATGGAATTAAAAATTCCCAAAAAATCACACATCATCTGAGAACTACGAAGAATACTTTTCAGGGTGTAACCAATTTTTTAGACCCTTTTTCTTTAGTTTGTAGCTATGTAAGCAAAAAATTTTGATTTTTTCGACTACTCTTAGTTTTTTGCTGTTTTCAGGCCTTAGAATTTATTTGAGACGAATTTTATTGTATGCATCTTGTTGTGGACGAAATTTGCAACAAAAAAGAACCCTTGTATTTTTTTCGTACGACGAACGCTGATTTTTTTATTGACGCGCAAAGTTATCTAATATCCGACCTACGCGCAATATTAGATAACTTTGCGCGTCAATAAAAAAATCAGCGTTCGTCGTACAAAAAAAATACAAGGGTCCTTTTTTGTTGCAAATTTCGTCCACCACAAGATGCATACGATAAAATTCGTCTCAAATAAATTCTAAGGCCTGAAAACAGCGAAAAAACTAAGAGTAGTCGAAAAAATCAAAATTTTTTGCTTACATAGCTACAAACTAAAGAAAAAGGGTCTAAAAAATCGGTTACACCCTGAAAAGTATTTTTTGTAGTTCTCAGATGATGTGTGATTTTTTGGGAATTTTTAATTCCATTTTAAATGACTGAAAAAAATCACCGACGCAACATAAAAAAAACGATGAAATCGAGGGTTTTCGAGATTCGAGTCTTGGACTTTGACGGCGCGTGCAAGCTAAACGACTGACTTAACGATAAATGTTGTTCAGATCATTATTGTAGATAATTTTACGCTCTACAAAAAAGGTACGTATAGTTAGTTACCCTATCTTGCTTAGTTTTCGAGATATTTGAGAAAAAATAAAAAAAATCGCGTTTTTTGTTGATAATATTGTTAATAACTTTTTAATGCGCATTAATTATGCGAAGCAAAATTAATCCCACTTACAGCACCTTAAATCAAAGCGATTCGTGGTGGTTGCAACCTGAAAAGAGTAATTGGAAGGTTAACCCCCTAAATTAGTCTAATATGACTGGCCTACAAGGGGCAGCGTCAGTCTACGCTTGGTGCTCAAGTTATACGATTTTGAAAATTGAACTCGGGTAGTCTACACCCAGTCCGTACAAAACGTTACAAAATCCGTTTTTCAAAAAAAAAAATTTGTGTTTTTTGAGTATTTGCTGTAGTAGAGTATTCTGGTATGTATAATTTACTATTTTTAATATACTTTTGTGCATTCTAACCTCAAAATGATGCTCTGTAGCATTAATTTTATACAATAAAAATTTTATTTAATAATCGATTTTTGTTATTTATTTATATTATACTAATCAACAACATTCAAAAGAACTATTTTTATTTTAAGATATTTTTTTTTTGCGTTATTACGATAAATCAAGCAAGTAACGTTATATCGCTATCGCAAAAAAACGGGTATTTTTATAGTTAAAAAAAATATACTTTTTGGAATGGATTAAAAAACGAATTCAGCAATTTCAGCGAACAACTTTTTAGCTTTCAAACGCGACTTATAAAATGTCGATTTTTTTTTTTATAAAGTTATGCAATTTTAAAAAAGATGAATTTTTATGAAAATTTTTGGAGAATTGTTTAAATTTTTAAATGTATCTTTATTTAAACAAATAATGTAATAAATTTATCAACGCCATTGTATTTTTGAGAAAATTTCCGATCCAAAAAAAAAAAATTGTTTCAATTGACAAATTACAGCCCAATATACAGTCAATCAAAGTCGCCGGGTTAGGCTAACCCATGTCCGTACGGAACGTAACTTTTTTATAGTCCGTACCCTGAGGGTTAATAAAGTATTAAAAATTTAAAAATTCAAAAATTTAAAAAATTTAAAAAAATAGTAACCAAAACCTAAGCTTCGGGGAAATTTTTTGTAGAGGAAAAATCGTCTTAGAATCGCGTCAAGAATGTGAGATTTTCGGGACAATATACTTATTCTGATTTACCCTGTATATGCGACCCTTAAACTCACCACCTATACTGCCTTGCTAAGGAAGAGTGCCGTATCTGCAAAAATTCACATTTTGAGTTATATATCGATTCTGACATTTTTGACCTTGAGAAATTTATTGGAATAAGCAAAAAATTTACTTAAAAAATGAGTTAAATAATTGGTGCAACCCGATGTTTAGTAATAAGTATTTAATTATTATATTAAGTAACCGCGAAAGAAAGATGTGAAACCGCGAGTCAGCATAACAGTTGACTGCGCGGGCCACACCAAGAACTGACGCGACCTAGAGAGATACGAGGAAGGCTGAGTAAGGAGGACCCTGAACCGATTTGGTTTGACGACCGAAAGGAGATAAGTACAGAGGAGAGCAGACATCGAGAGGGCAGTCAGAGTCATTGACGGGTTGTTTTGCGTATTAAATATAAAACCTTTGTAAGAGTTAAAGATCAGTGAATTTATTAAAGAATATCTAAAGTCATATTAGAGTCTATGAATTCCTTCCCGACTCCTCCACGGAACGACAATCCCCATACTTGTGCACGGAGCGGCACAACATAATTGATAAAATACATATAGATTGTGACGGCTGCATTAAAAACTTTCGAGTTGTTTTTCTTAGTTTGACGTTTTTGCAGATACGGCACTCTTCCTTAGCAGGGCAGTATAAATAAACGTAATTTGTTAGAAACACGTTGTAACAAACATTTGGCATCACAACTCAGCGTAAACAAAGTTCAGTTTATGTTTAATAGTTTTCAAGTTATCTTGATAAAGGCTTAGGGTGGTCCAACTTACCCGAACTTCCTCTATTAATGTGCAAAAAGGATTAATATGTTATAAATTGTTTAAATAGTTTTTGGTTAGTTTTATATTAATAAAATATTACATATATATTGTATATATTATAACAAAATATTATACAAGTAAAATATGTACATCAAGTATATAAAAAACACTTAAAAGTGCATATACTCGTGCGTCATTAAATAAAATATTAATTGCTTAAATATAAATATGAAATTAATTTAGTTAGCTAAATATTATTGATACAAACGTAAATCTTGAAAAAAAATGACATTTTTAAAGGCTACATATGTTCGCGAGAGTTTGTTTGAATTGCGCGGTTAGCAGGAAGTCGAGGCTAGAGTGTGGGAGTCGAGGCTAGAGTGCAAGAGTCGAGGCTAAGAAGAGGAGAAGTAGATGTAATGGCGCAGGAAGCATGTAACGAACGGGAGAGTCTGTACAATAAAGTGATCATAAAGGACAATTTGATTGTGAGCATTATAGCATTATTAACAAACAACATATGTATTTAATTAATAAAATTTTATTTTAATTTTCCGTTACTTGGTTGTAATTTTACGCAAATTTTACTTATATAAGTCTGCTGGAAAACACTAGGCTGGGATTGATTCCTTGAATAAGAAATCAGTAGAATCACAATTAAATAAGATTAGGAATAAGCTTAAGGGGATCCTAAACCCGTCTGTATTACCGACTAAATTCTATATCTGTCCTTGTCACGACAAGGAGATAGACAAGGATAGACAAGGTTATAGGTTATATAATCTTTTAAAGCACTAAACTTTTTTGTTAGATAAACAGAATAATAAATTTCTTTCGCCAGTAAAGAATAACAGTTAGAGTAATTTAAATCGACCGTGACTGGCAATATATAACGTCTTTCCGATATGAACATTGAAAAACTGTGAGCCAACTTGGTTTGTCGGATTCACACAGCACATTTTTGGATCAATCGTCAAGACATTATTAATTTCGACCATGGGTTTTGGTCAGTTGATGTAATTTCTAAATTAAGTAGTTTAAATTTTTATTGCGAAAAAATATCACCCCAGCCAGGGTTTGAACCTGGAACCTCCCGTATACCGTGCGGGTGTTGTGCCAATTTTTGTATAATAAACAGAATAATCTTTCGCCAGTAAAGAATAACAGTTAGAGTAATTTAAATCGACCGTGACTGGCAATATATAACGTCTTTCCGATATGAACATTGAAAAACTGTGAGCCAACTTGGTTTGTCGGATTCACACAGCACATTTTTGGATCAATCGTCAAGACATTATTAATTAAGTAGTTCCTACTTAATTTAGAAATTACATCAACTGACCAAAACCCATGGTCGAAATTAATAATGTCTTGACGATTGATCCGAAAATGTGCTGTGTGAATCCGACAAACCAAGTTGGCTCACAGTTTTTCAATGTTCATATCGGAAAGACGTTATATATTGCCAGCACGGTCGATTTAAATTACTCTAACTGTTTTTTGTTAGATGTCTGAGCCTAATTCTGAGAACGGTATGTTATTTCTTTATGTTATCCGCTTTCAAGGTGGGTCTCATTTTGTAACAACAAATTGTAGAATAAATGTGAGTCTTGGTCGGCCTGACTGGCAGTAATTTATTCTTAAAAGAACAAGAACAACGTTTCGACCCTTACTTTTGGTCCTTATCAAGTTAATATTAACAATGCTGAAGCAATATGATTAACAATATGATTAACTCAATATGCTACCATTATAAACAATGGTGAAGTTCAAAAATCTTACATAAATCATTGCGCGTCAAATTACAATACTTCTGTCATAATTAAAGTTGCGTGAACAGACGATAAACAGTTAGAGAGAGTACTTATTGAGGAGACATACGCGTCTCTTTTAACAAACAGGACAAATGATACATGCTTCGTAAATAATCATAAAGCAAAATAAATAACATAGAGAGTGAAGTTTAGAGAGAAAATATTATACGGTCATAGACCATTGGTAAATTTTCCGTGTCTTTTTAAGAATTGATAGTCTCTTTATATTTTTTAATGAACATCATTTCAGAAATTTCGCGTTTTTTAAGGTTGTGTTTCCTGTGTAAAATTTTAACATCTTACCAATTAAAGTTATGACTGAAATCAGTTCTATGTTGGCTGATGACCGAACGTTTGGTGGGGAGCTTATTAATATCCGCGAAATGATCTTTTATGCGGGTTTCCAAATGTCTTTTTGTTTGACCGATATAGCAGGCATTGCAGTCAGTGCAATCCAGTTTGTAAACTACCTCCGTGCATTTCTTATTGTCTAATCTATCTTTTATCGTCTGTTCACGCAACTTTAATTATGACAGAAGTATTGTAATTTGACGCGCAATGATTTATGTAAGTTTTTTGTACTTCACCACTGTTTATAATGGTAGCATATTGAGTTAATCATATTGTTAATCATATTGTTTCAGCATTGTTAATATTAACTTGATAAGGACCCAAAGTAAGGGTCGAAACGTTGTTCTTGTTCTTTCAAGAATAAATTACTGCCAGTCAGGCCGACCAAGACTCACATTTATTATTTTATCACTGGCAAATAATTATTTTATAAATTGTAGAATGTTTATATGAAGCAAATGTCATGAGTTGACGTTTTGAGTAGGTAACGAAAATCTGCATTTCTGAAATTATTTTCGTTTTAAGCATAAAATCGTTCGACGTTGACAGCATTAGTGCGCATATAGGGGAGACCGGGGCAAAAACGTCTTCGGGGTGAAATCGTCAAATCAAATATCTCGGAACTTGTATATTGTGCGAACTCGCTATTAACATTATAAACGCTGCTTATGATAACCATGTGACCAACGGAGTTTCTGCAGGTTACCTGCCGTGTTATAATTTTTACGAGTGCAAACGTGTTTTTGGTAGGTAAAAGTGAAATTTTCTACGCGTGGAAATTTTGTAATATTTGCTCTCCAAATCTCGAGGTACGTGATTATAAACAGTAATACATGCTGAACACGAATCCAGTGTAGTTTTTTAATTATCGTTGATGTCTAATATTTTGTGGGCGATCAAACCTGAAACTTGTGTTTGGGGCTAATTCGTCAGTAATCACCCGGGGTGGACTTTTATAATATTGACAAATTTTCTAATTTTATTATATTTTTCAGTCTTTTCTACCCCTATTTCATATATAATTCTTTAATATTTGGTTGATTGGTTCTTGAGTTATAGAATCCGTACACACACACACAAAACACAAAATGATGAAACATTCTAACACTTTAATAAACAAATAAATTACTTTAATTAATAATTTACATTTTTCTATTAACAAATAATTAATAAAATGTATCCTATCAGTTTTCATAATCGGAATTATGTATTTATGGAGTGACGACTCTGCCTCGGCATTTTTGAGATTTTAATTTTTCCACCGTTGTAGTTTTTGCTCTATACTGGTTAAACAAAGCGACGTAGACAAAAATTTCCTATATAAACTTTGTAGCTAAAAATTCACTCTTTACAACGGTATACCACATTTAACTAAAAATATTTATTTTGTTGTTAAAAAATGGCACCGAAAAAAAACTGTCGATCTCGCCCCGGTCTCCCCTACTTTAACTTTGGAAAAGGATTTTTCACTCTGTAAAGCCAATAAAAAGATTAGTGCTTCAAAAGAAAATCGGTTTTAAAGAAATTACAGGCTGTACTAGTAGCCCTCTAAAATACTCCTCCCATTCTCTCATCTCTATATCTTTGATTATCTTTTTCCATTTTCTTCTCTATCTATTCACAATCCTCCATACTTGTGCTTCTGTGAGCGCTTCGTCCGCTTCTCTTTCCTATCTCTCATTCTCCTCACTCATTTTCCTCTCACACAGTTCTCTGTATTCTTGCCTTTCTCCTCTGTATATTTGACCGTCCACCATTCCTTTCCTCCACGCTCTCAGGATTCCTCTTACTAACCTCTTATTTTCTACGCATTCCCTACCCCACCATCCTCTTCTTTCTTCCTTCTTCTCTCTTTCTTTTCCATTTTCTCTAGCGCATCCCTTATTCTACCACCTAACTTCTTTAATTCTTCTTTTATTTCTCTCTCCTTTATCTCCACTTTTCCCAACCTCGCCCTAAATACCTCCCTCCCTTATTCGTCCCCCAACCCTCTATGCCCCTCCTCCCATTTTCCTCTCTCGGCTCTTCTTTCTTCTTTTCCGTCTTTCATCCACACCACCACCGGGTAGTGATCCGAGTCCACTTTATCCTCAATCTCCAGCCGCTCCATTTCATCCACAAAGCCTTCTTCCGCTATCGCATGGTCTGTATGGGCGCGCTGGCCCAAAATAGTTTCGGCTCGCTTGCCGAGTGTTCGCTCGCAGGAAGGATGGAGTCGCTATGTCAAAGTTCCGTGACAGATTAGACGTTGATTTCTGCTGTACACTATTTTCGATTTATTCACTTCTATATACAAGCTATATACAATATGTCGTGGATTTGTAAGTGGCCCTGAGAAGGGCCGATTGGAAATATTACGTGGCCCTGAGAAGGGCCAATTAGAAGTATTATGTGGCCCTGAGAAGGGCCGATAAGATCCGTTGGTTAACCCGGGTGCTCACTCCACAGCAGGCACGGCCGTGCTTTTGTCCGATGGAGAGGCTGACGAGTTCCCCAACGCCCGGGTTCTCTCCAGGCCGGCGGTGTCCCTAGTGGTGTAAGCGAACGCCTTGTGTCGGAGCTAGTCGGTGCTACTCCTGCTACTGCTGCCGATGGAGTGTCGGTCTGTATGGAGCACTCGGCCTTATATACCGTGGTCTTTCAGCCGCTGTCGGCCTGCGCACCTCGTTCTATGGTGGGAGTCTCCCACTCACTGTCGGTTTCCTGCCCGTGATGGAGGATCTCGGTCTGAATCCCTCTGTGGACCCGCGATGGTAGGATGGTCTGCGTCCCCTTCTCCGAACAACCTCCTGGCGATAACGGCAATGGCGACAGAAGTGGTGGTGCTTCAAAGTTCCAGCTAGGGGAAGTCTTTCGTCGAACTCGTGGGTCTCCTTCCACTAGCAGATGTCTCGGCGGCCTCGTAAGCTCCCTTGTAGGCGGACTGATAGGGATGAGATTCCACGCTGCAGGATGGTCCTGTGGAGGCTCGGGTTTTCTCGGCGACAGCGATAGGCGTGGATTCGTAGTCCGATATCGTCTCCTTATAAGCAGTGTTAATTGGCTTCACAAAACAAGCTCACGTCTTTCCACTCTTTGGTCGATCCAACCTGTGGATAGCCGAGACGTGAACGGATGATGAGCTCTCGCCGGCGGGCCTAATGTAGGGACCATGGTTTCGTTTTAATTGCGAGAAAGCCATCTATCTATCGGTGGAAGCTCTCACCGTGCTTGCGGCACGCGGCGTTAGGCCCCACTCGGGCGCACGGTCGGCGGGCGCGTGGTGGGGCGCGACGGCCTGGCTGCGCGCGTATAGTGGGGACCGATCGATCGGCCCGTGTATCACGGGTTGCTGTTCCGTAGGAATTTATGTGCGGTCGGCAGACCGCCACAGTCTGTTACCGACTCTCCTCTTTCACCGGAATACGTTCATTCGCCATATTCATCTCCTTTCATACCCCCATTCACTATAAACCACCCCCTCTCCTTAATGTGCTGCACCAACCTCCTATCGTCTTTATTTATTTTTTTATCCTTCGATTTCCTTCCACCCTCCAATTCCTCCTCTTACTCTAACATCTCCCTTCCCCCCTTTCACCTGTTCTTGCATTGAAGTTCCTCTAATTATTGTTCTTGTTCCGTCCTCTTTCCTCTCCATCCACTCAGTCAGTCCATTCAGTTTCTCTTCCATATTCCCATTTACGTACACCCCTATTACTGTTGTGCTACCTTTGCCATATTTTATTTTTCCCACCATTATCCCTGCCATTTCTTTTCCTCTGTCTCGATTTTTACCAACTCCTTCCTAATGCCTAATATCATACCCCCATCGCTCTCCCCTTTTTGTTCTTCTTGCTCGCCTCTTGCACCTTCCACACATATCCTTCTGGCAAACTGTCTCTCATCTTCTCCCACCCTTTCTTGTCCACCCAAGTTTCTATCAACATCATTACGTCCCATTCTTCCAATCCTCTCCAAAAATTTTTATCCTTATTTCCCAGCCCCGCCATATTCCAAAAAGCAATGCTTACTCTTCTTTTCACCTTCCCCCCTTGTCCATTTCGCCTCTCTCTTTCTCCCGCGCTTCTCCCCATTCTCCCCGTTTCCTCTCCCCCTCATTCTCTCTCGCTCCCAATCTCCTCTTTCTCCCACGTCGATAACCCATCTCCTCCCTCTTCACTCCTCTCACCCTCCCACCCAGCCATCACCTCCGCTTGTCTTCCACTTCCTTCTCCTCCAATTTCCCCCTCCTCATCCTCACCCTCTATTCCCCTCTCTTACTCCACACCCTTCCATCAGTATCCCTTAACACTTTCTCCTCCTTCTCCCATCTCCACCATCTTCCCTTCTACCGTATCCCACCAGCACCCTTCTCCCCTTTCCTCTTTCCCTTCCCGTTATATCATCCAACGACGATCTTATCTTCCTTTCCTTCCAAGTCAGGTCATCGTCCAGCCTGACTCCTCTTTCCCTCAATCTTCTTCTCTCGCTCAATACTCTCTTTTTCTGCTCAATGTCCCTCATCCGTACGATCGTCATTCCACTTCTCTCTATCATTTTCATGCTGCTTCCATCCATCTCCGCCCCTATTTCCTTTATTATATCCTTGATCGTGCTCTCCTCCTTCCTTCCACCTTTGACTCCTCTGATTATTATATTTCTCCTTTTCTCCTTCCTCTCTCTCATCTCTATCTTTTTCTCTATTTCTCTCACTCTTCCTCTTATCTTCTCTTTCCTTTCCCCCTTTTCTCTCCCTGCTCCACCCTCCTTGAGTTTTAGCTCCTGGATTATTCTTTCCGCCTCCATTAGTCTTCCCTCCAAGTCCTCCTTTTCCCTCCGCCATTTACTTCTCTCTTCCTCATTTGTCTCCTCATTTTCTCTAGCTCCGCTCTTATTTCCTTTCCTTGTACTCTCACTATCTCTTTTATTTCTTCTATTCTTTCTCTCATTTCCTCCCTCCAATTATCTCTCATCTCCTCCATCCATCCTCTCTCCGCACCTGCCCTCCCATCCTCATTATTCTGAAGGGACCTCTGCGCTCTTTGGACTTTATCTATAGCTTGCTCACCTTCCTCTCCTTTTTCCATCTCCTTTCTCTTCTTTCCCGTGCTTCCTGTACTTCCTGTGCTTTCCGTGCTACCTCTTATCTCCCTTTCCCACCCCTCGTTTCCAAACATTGACACCACCCTTCTTACCTCCTTTGTCTTGCTTGTACTCTTATCAGTTTCTCTTATTTATTCACTTCTATTCCAATTCGTAATTTGTTCCGTATCTCTTTGTCGCGTCCCCGTTTACTATCTATATCTCCTATGCTCTATGCCGTATCCCACTTCAGTGCTCCCCACGCTTGTCTACTGTAACTTATGCTCTATGCCAGCTTTCCGGCACGAATTAGTTGTTATAAAAAGAAAACAAACGCAAATTATTTTTTAATAAATTATTTGGATTTGTTTCCATTTTATAACAACTAATTTTTAAATAAACAAAGTGAAATACAGGCAAATGAAAGCCGAAGCGCCGATTAAAAGGCGACAATTATATAACTATATTTAAACTCCGCAGACACACACACATACAGACGTTTCGGTCCTTTGTTTGGACCTTTTTCAGTGACGCAGAAACAAAGATTAATAAAAGTGCAGTTACGCCATCGTCAAACAATAAAAAATTGCAATTCCATCCACGCTGTCATTTCCGTTGGTCAACATTACAAAGACCGTTGGTCGACATTATCGTCGTCGCAAATCGTCAGACAAAGAGCGACGATGCAATTTCCCGGGGCGACTATTGCCTTATTTATAAAGAAGGAAAACATTTCAAAAATCTGAATAAAGATCAATCAGACATAAAAACAAGCAGTATTACCTGACAGTCACCACGTAGAAGTTAACGGACATCGTCGCACTAGCGCAAAATACCATTTTATTTATTTTATTATTTACAAGTCACGTGTGTGTCGTTATTGCGGGAGCGCAAGACTTATACTGTTCAGGGGAACACAAAAATTCGAAAGTTACTATTAACCATTAAATGTGTAAACAACCGAGAGGCACAATTACATATGAGAAAATTTCCCGATAATCAGTGAGTAGACGCTGTTTAATTTCGCCGTGTTCTCCTGCAAATTAATGCCATTGGTTTGGCGCTTAATGTGAAACATCTTCGAGACGCTTCTCCGGGTATAAGATTTCTCTCTGTCTAAGATTGCGACATTATCCCAATCGAATTCATGTCCCTTTAGGCGGTGCTGAGACACAACCGACAGCTTCTTCACCTTCCCACTGAGCTGATTACGATGTTGCTTAATCCGCGTACCCAATTGTCTTATGGTCTGGCAAACGCACGAGGCGTCGCAATCACGGCAATTAATTTTATAAACAACTCCACTCTGTGCAAAATCATGCAACACATCCTTATGTGGCTTAACAAAAAGATTTAGTTTGTTTATACCAACAAAGGATGTGCGAAAGTTAAATTTTTTTAAAGTGTTGCAATGGGCGTTAGAAATCTTATCGATATAAGGAATAACAAAAAATTGATAGAATTTTCCGTTCATTTGAGTCGAAATATGCAAATTCATCACCCCCGTTCTCTGCTGCTCATCAACTAATTTGAGCAACCTTGTCCTTACGTGCTTAAAAATAAAATCCCGAGGGTACCCATTGACTAATAAAATATTGACTAGTTTACTTAGATTTTCTTAATGATACCTTGGGTGAGACAACAGAAACGCTCTATCGACCAAGCCAAAAATTGTGCCTATTTTATGACAAGTTGGGTGATGGGAGAAAAAGTTTAAGTATCGTTCAGAAAACGTGGGCTTATGATACCAATTAAATTTCACGATCCCTTTGTTAATAATTACCGTGGTATCCAAAAAGTTAATCGTCTTATTACGTCCAATCTCAACCGTGAATTGCAGTCTATTATGGAAGGAATTGAATGCCTCCAAAACCATCCTGACAAGCGAAATCGGGATCAAACATCGGGATCGGACATCAAAATATCGTCCACGTATCTACGATAAATCGGTATAATGATAGCGATGCGCTCTAATGCCTTCTTCTCCAAATCCTGCATTACCAAATCCGCGACCGAAGGAGACAAAGAAGATCCCATCGGCGAACCGAAAGTTTGCTTATAAATTACCCCATCAAATACAAAATACGTTGAATCCAACACAAATTGAACAGCTCTCAAAAATTCTTCCTGTGGTATGGTCGTGAACGGGGGGGGGGGGGGTGTAAGACCGTCCCCGGAGGCGAGATTTTCTATACTCGAAGGACCAGAGGAGGGGTAATTATAATCCCCCCCCACGACTAAATTAACGAAATAGGCGAAAGAATGCAAAACGAAACGAACGAAATGCGCATGCAACGAAAAGCGAAGCGACTCACCGTTCGAGCGCCCGTCGTCTCCCGGTTGACTCCGACTCTCGTCCGTCCTCGCCGTATTCCACGTGGGCAGGCTCTGCCGGTCCGGCATGCAGGCGAATGCAGTGAGGTTGCAGGCAGCAAGCAGGCACAGGTGCAAGGCGTAATAAAGCGGGCACAAGCAGGCACAAGCAGGCGAAATCACGAGAAAGCAAGGCAGGCGAAAGATCGGTCCCCAAGAGTGGGGGGAAGATCGCGGTCGGACGTCCGAAACTTCGTGCGCGTTCGAAAGCTCCTTATGAGCGTCTTGACGATGAGAGTGTCTGGTGGTGAGTGAGTGCTCGCGGTCCTGAAACGTGCCGCGAGCGAGTACTTGCTCCCCTTTTTGGGGGTAATAGCTGCCGTCGGTGGATCAACGATGGCAGCACCAATTGTTGAGTCGCATGATTCAAAATTGTCCCGATCGCGATCTACCGACGTCCCGCGAATATTAACAATAACGACTAATAACTAAATATGCAATTAATACTAAATGCGCCAATCGGCACTAATCGAAATTAACAAGGCAATTATAATCTAAATAAACAAGAACAATTAATCAAATATATATACAAGGCGATACGCCGAACATACCGCCCACCAAAATACGACGTATTTTCTATGCTTTATCGACAAGGGACGCAATTTCGCCAGAGGACGAGTGAGAGAGCCATCCGCTGTCCCCCACTATGGCGACCCGAAAGATGCCGTCGCGACCCGGGCATGATACGACTATCCGTTCTCGCCTTCATTGCAAGGGAGAAACGTTCTACTATTTTAATAGGACCGACGTCCCTTTTGTACCGCGTTAGGCGACGATCTTAGCCATTTTAGGCGCTGCTGCCGAGGTTGTAAGGCTCGTCATGCCAACGATTCCAAAGATGTTGGTGCATGTGTTGCACCGGTTGCCATCGATCAAATCTACCTATCGGCACGGTTTTAGATCCAATGGACTATCTACGAAGAGTTCGAAGACAGGAGAATGTCCCGGGGTCGTTAAGGTCAAAACTAGTAGGGTATAGGAGCCTGGAGTGCAGGATGGCTTCTATTGGCGCTATAAGCGCGCTAAATTTTCCAACGGTGAGCATCTGAGCTCCCACTATACGTTTACTACTATCCCGTTCTCCAAAGGCCACCGAATGTAGCGCGAGAGGAGGGTAGAGTGACGATTTGGGATTTTCCCGCTCTGAGGCGGCTTGCATACGACTATCAAACTCTCGACGAGTTTCCACAAGACGGGTGCCGCAGTCACCTTGTGTCGGTGAGCAACGGTCACGCCCAGCTATGAAGCGCCTCAGAGCGAGGAAACTATCTTGACTATGAAGTTGCGAGTTCCAAGCGAACCGCCCATATATCAAACGAAGAACTATAAGCTTGACTGGAGTTACTCCTTGAGAACGACAACCGTGACTGATTTACCGCCCACCCTGAGGAGTCCGGCTGGATCCAAGAAGGGGGAAGACGAGCCCGACCGGTTGCGGGCGGCGGTCATCGCCCTCACTTGGGGCGATGACGAGAGCGCCGCGCGCGTCGGTGAGGGGGGGGGGGGCCTCGACATTGACGAAGAGGTAGAGCGGCTGCGGGGCATCATGTCGCAAGCCTGCGACGCATCGATGCCCGGCGCCAAGAGGTCCTTCCCCAAGCGGGCGGCGTACTGGTGGACGGAGGACATCGCCGAACTTCGGCGAGCCTCCGTCCACGCAAACCGCGAATGGCTCCGCGCCCGAGCGGGGCGCGGAGCCCGCGACGAGAGGGAAACTGGGGAGGCCTGGCGCGTCGCCCGCCAGGTTCTCTCTAGAGCGATCAGGGCGGCCAAGAGCAGGGCCTGGGACGAGTTGCTCTCCGCGCTCAACGAGGATCCGTGGGGGCGTCCATACAAAATGGTCCTAAAAAAACTGAGGCCATGGACGCCCCCGATTACGGAAACTTTGGACCCCCCCATTGGTCGGCAGGGTTATAGATACTCTCTTCCCTGCCGACCTAGGAGGAGCCGTCCTCTTCCCCGTGGCAGATGCCCCGGGGTGGAGCGAAGAGCTGGGGGTGTCCGAGGAGGAGCTGGGGAGAGCACTCCGCAGGGTCAAGAGGGGCAAGGCCCCTGGCCCTGACGGGGTCCCGGGCCGAGCGTTGATCTTGGCCGCGGGGGGATTGGCCGGTCGGCTGAAGCGAATCTTCGATGAATGCCTGAGGACCGGCCGATTCCCCAATCGCTGGAAGGAGGCCAGTCTGGTCCTCCTGCCGAAGGAGGGTAAGCCCGCGGACTCCCCGTCCGCGTACAGGCCGATATGCCTGCTCGACGAGGCCGGCAAACTCTTTGAAAGGGTAATCGCCGAACGCCTCGTCGGTCACCTGTCCCGGTGCGAGGGTGGTGGCCTCTCCGACGAACAGTTCGGATTCCGTGCGGGAAGATCGACGATTGACGCGATCCTTCGCGTCGTCTCCCGCGCGGAGGCAGTCGCGAGCGAGGGGGGGGGGTGGCGTTGGGCATATCTTTTGACGTGTCCAACGCATTTAACACCCTCCCCTGGATTGCGATCGGGGAGGCCCTACGGAGGTTCGGCGTTCCCGCCTACTTGGTGGCGGTGATCGCCGACTACTTCCGGGGCAGGGGCATATCGTACGTCGACCGGGACGGGGTGTTGAGGACCAGGCTCATCGAGCGCGGTGTTCCGCAGGGGTCCGTCCTGGGACCTCTGCTATGGAACATCGGCTACGACCTGGTCCTGCGGGCTATTCTCCCCGCCGGCTGTTGGTTGTCCGGGTACGCGGACGACGTGTACCTGGGCGTCGGCGGGGGGAGCTGGCAGGAAGTGGCCGGACTGGCCAATGCGGCGGCAGCCACGGTGGTGCGCAAAGTGAGGGAGCTGGGCCTCAGGGTGGCCCCGCAGAAGACGCAAGTCACGTGGTTTTTCAACCGCGCTCTGCGGGGCCCGCCCCCGGAAACGAGGCCCAGCATCTATGTTGAGGGAGTCCGCGTCCCGGCCACCCCCCAACTCAAATATTTGGGGGTGTGGCTACACGAGACGGGCAGCTTCGGCGAGCACATCGCCCGTACGGTGCCAAAAGCCATGACCATGGCAAACTGCCTGGCCAGGCTGTTGCCCAACCTGGGCGGCGCCGGCGGGCGGGTGCGTCGCTTATATGCGTCGGTCGTCCACTCGGTGCTCCTCTACGGAGCGCCTGTCTGGGCGGAGGAGGTCGTGCAGAATGACCGCCTAGGCAGGCAACTGAGGGCCGCCCAGCGCATCATTGCGAACAGGGCGGCCAGGACGTACCGGACCGTATCCCACGTGGGGGCGACGGTCCTCGCCGGCATTCCCCCGATCGATCTCTTGGCGGGTTCTCAAATGAGAACCTACCGGAGGATAAGGGAGATCGAATCGGGGGGGGGGCATAGTCGTGCCCAGGGCGAGGGCCTTGCTGAAGCGCCGAGCCAAGGAGACCCTCTTCCGGGAGTGGAGCGCCATGCTCACGCTCCCACAGCAGGCGGGGAGGAGGGTCCGTGAGGCAATCCAGCCGTTCCTACGGGAATGGCTGGAACTCAGAAGGGGACGCGGACTGACGTTCCATGCGGCGCAGGTCTTCTCGGGACACGGTTGTTTCGGGGAGTACCTGTGCCGCATTGGGAAGGAGAGCACCACCGGCTGCCACCACTGCCCGGAGGCGACGGACGCGGCGCAGCACACGCTGGAGCATTGTCCGGCGCGGGAAGAGCTGCGTCGTGTTCTCCGGGCGGAGATAGGAGGGGACCTCTCCCTGCCGGCCATTGTCGAGGCGGTGGTCGGACCACAGGGAGAGGTCAAATGGTCGGCCTTTGTCTCCTTCTGCGGCAGCGTAATGTCGCGGAAGGAGGCAGCCGAGAGGATCAGGAGGGGGGAGGTAGACCCCCCTCCCGACAGCGACGGTGACGGCGGCGGCGGAAGTGGGCGACCACCGCCACCGCCGCCGCGACGACAGCGGCGGCGGCGCGACCAGCGCCGCCGCCCGACGCGTACGGACGCCCCCCGCGCCACGGCCCGTAACAGGGCGGGAAGCGCGGGGGGCGCAGGGAGGTCGTCGCCGCCGCTGACGCGGCGGCGCGCGCTGCTGCGCCGTCGTCGCCCGTCTGGGGGCGACGGCGGCGGCGGGGGGCGGCGGCGACGACGACGGCGGGCCGCGGCTGCCGCCAAAACGGCGGCGCTGCGACCCCCGCGTCCTGTCCCCCCCGTCTGGGGGGGACAGCTGACGCTAGTGAGGGGACGGTCGGTGGCCGGCGGGGGTTTGCCTCGGTCGCTGCGGGCCTTACCGTTCGTTGGAGGCCCGCTCCCCCCCGCTATTAGGCGCGGGGGGGAGCGCCGAGGCGGCTGCGGGCCCACGCATTTGGGCCTGCCTCTCCCCGACCGGCAATCATCGTCCGTTCCCACACGGGAGGTCAGCCCCCCCCCGCCCACCACCCCCGCCCAAACGGGGGGGGGAGCGGGGGGGGGCTCGGATACGAGAAGGAGCAGTCCTCCCCCCACTTGGGGGAGGACGGATGGGGGTGCGGGCGCGCTAGCGGGGGCTCCCGCGCGCCCGCAACCAAAAACCCCCCCAATGTGACGGGTGGCGGGCCGGGGCGGGGATCCCCCCGGTCCGCTACAACAGAAGCGGCAGCCTCATAGGCTAGGGGGGAGGACTAGCTCCCCCCCCCCCCAGGACAGGTGCCCCTACGGGCATGGCGCGGGGGGAGTCCCGGAAGAATCATGGCGTTTCCCGGGGCTCCCTCACACCAAACGCGCCGAGAAGGATCCCCGCGGGGTTTTAGCCGGTAGGAATCCGGCACTCCCCCGTCCTCTCCCCCGAGGGCGGGGGGTCTTCCCCCTCTCCTCAATCGGAGGGGGCCCTGGGCCACATACCGGGCTTGCCCGGGAACCCAGGGTCAAAGATTTCCCCGCGTCAAAAAAAAAAAAAAAAAAAAAAAAAAAAAAAAAAGGGGGGGGGGAAGACCGATCTACCGCCCACCCTGAGGAGTCCGGTTGGATCCAAGAAGGGGGAAAGCTCGGAGGTGTTTTGAAGCAACCAGGTCTACGCTCTAATCTATTGATATCTTCTGCGAAGCAGCGAGATCAAACGAGTTTTACGAGATATCAAGCCGAATGAGATCCGACTTGATCTACAACAAGAATACGATTAAGCAATTTGATTTGATTCTATTGGCAAAGCGTAAACAATAAGTAAACACTCTAACGATTTTATCTAACGGCGAGAAGCGATCGAGAAGCGAGTCGATAACTGCGGCAGAGTTCACGGCATCAGGATTCGCGGAGACAAAGACGCGTGATTTTTCCTCCTCTTCAGGAAGATTATCGACTTCCGATATCGTTTCCTGAGTGGGTTCGAAGTCGATTAGCCACGCAGGGCCAGTCCACCAAATCGGGTGGTCCACTAATTCTTGCGGAAACAAGCCCTTTGAGCAACAATCAGCCGGGTTAGACTTGGTGTCGACATGTATCCAGCAAGAGATATCTGTGTTGGACTGGATGCGGGCAACACGATTACGCACGAACGTCTTCCAACGGTGTGGCGCCGAGCGTATCCAAGCGAGAGCAACCTCAGAATCTGACCAAGCGTACGTGGCGTCGATCGCGACCTCAGGCCGGAGGTTATTTCCCATATACTCTAATAAATTTGAAAGCAAAATAGCCGCGCAAAGCTCGAGTCTCGGCAATGTGATGGCCTTAATATCTGACTGTAGCTTAGGACCGGATCGCCACATTTGATTTAACGAGACGCCGTTCAGATCTTTAGCCGATGCGTCAAACACGACACGCAATTTAGTGGTTGTGCTATCTGACTTACATACCCCATGATGGGGCAGGTAGAACACAGATCCGTCCACTGGGAACGGCTGCTTGATCAATTTCATATGACCACTATCTAAATAATCCTGCATGAATTTACTGTAATTTATTTTAAACTCCGCATCTAATTTGAAGCGACGTTCAAGTGCGCGAAATCCATTTAAGGCCATCCGTCGCGTGCCAACAAAACAAGGGTTATCCTTCGCGAAAGGATATGATACTACAAAGCGACTGGATACATCCCGACGCGTGGTCCGCGCAAATAGTTCCTCGCAACGTTTATTCGACTAAGAGATTCGTCCAGAGAGTCAACAATTCCGATGATCGGAATAATATATTTTCGAGTCGCACCAAAATAGACTCAGCAACAACGAGGATGAGGGGTCGCGCAACTGTTGAGCGCGAGTCCATGTAGAAAAACTGTGTACGCGCGGCCCGGCTCGCGACCGAGCGTCAAGGCCGTCGACAATTAGGCGAAAACGTTTGGCTTGCCCGAAAATATTCTAGATTTGAATATTTCGGGTATTATATTTTGATAATTATTATTCGAATAATTATCAGGACGATTGTAATGATTCACGATTACTGCAGATAGCGACAAAGGTACGTGTTAGTTTGCGCGAACATTCTCGTCGCGAAGCGAAACTAGAGAATTGCGAACGAGAGATATCACGCGCGAGACTGGATTAACACGCCACTCGCCACCGCAATTCGCGATTTAATACGACGACTGCAAATGATTCACGACTAATGCAGATAGCGACAAAGGTACGTGTTAGTTCGTGCGAACACTCTCGTCGCGAAGCGAAGTACGACAACGATTAGAATCGCGAACGAGAGATATCACGCGCGAGACTGGGATTAACACGCCACTCGCCACCGCAATTCGCGATTTAATACGACAACTGCAAATGATTCACGATTAATGCAGATAGCGACAAAGGTACGTGTTAGTTCGCGCGAACACTCTCGTCGCGAAGCGAAGTACGACAACGATTAGAATCGCGAACGAGAGATATCACGCGCGAGACTGGGATTAACACGCCACTCGCCACCGCAATTCGCGATTTAATACGACGACTGCAAATGATTCACGATTAATGCAGATAGCGACAAAGGTACGTGTTAGTTCGCGCGAACACTCTCGTCGCGAAGCGAAGTACGACAACGATTAGAATCGCGAACGAGAGATATCACGCGCGAGACTGGGATTAACACGCCACTCGCCACCGCAATTCGCGATTTAATACGACGACTGCAAATAATTCACGACTAATGCAGATAGCGACAAAGGTACGTGTTAGTTTGCGCGAACATTCTCGTCGCGAAGCGAAACTAGAGAATTGCGAACGAGAGATATCACGCGCGAGACTGGATTAACACGCCACTCGCCACCGCAATTCGCGATTTAATACGACGACTGCAAATGATTCACGACTAATGCAGATAGCGACAAAGGTACGTGTTAGTTCGTGCGAACACTCTCGTCGCGAAGCGAAGTACGACAACGATTAGAATCGCGAACGAGAGATATCACGCGCGAGACTGGGATTAACACGCCACTCGCCACCGCAATTCGCGATTTAATACGACAACTGCAAATGATTCACGATTAATGCAGATAGCGACAAAGGTACGTGTTAGTTCGCGCGAACACTCTTCCGATCCGTCGCGAAGCGAAGTACGACAACGATTAGAATCGCGAACGAGAGATATCACGCGCGAGACTGGGATTAACACGCCACTCGCCACCGCAATTCGCGATTTAATACGACGACTGCAAATGATTCACGATTAATGCAGATAGCGACAAAGGTACGTGTTAGTTCGCGCGAACACTCTCGTCGCGAAGCGAAGTACGACAACGATTAGAATCGCGAACGAGAGATATCACGCGCGAGACTGGGATTAACACGCCACTCGCCACCGCAATTCGCGATTTAATACGACGACTGCAAATGATTCACGATTAATGCAGATAGCGACAAAGGTACGTGTTAGTTCGCGCGAACACTCTCGTCGCGAAGCGAAGTACGACAACGATTAGAATCGCGAACGAGAGATATCACGCGCGAGACTGGGATTAACACGCCACTCGCCACCGCAATTTTCGATTTAATAATTATTATTCGAATAATCACCACGACGATTGCAATGATTCACGATTAATGCAGATAGCGACAAAGGTACGTGTTAGTTCGCGCGAACATTCTCGTCGTGAAGCGAAGGACGACAACAATTAGAATCGCGAACAAGAGATATCACGCGCGAGACTGGGATTAACACGCCACTCGCCACCGCAATTCGCGAGTACTAGAGCGAACGAGATTAGCGATAATGATATAATCTAAAGGATAATAGCAGTATAGGTGCGTCAATAAACCGGTTACGACTTGAGGTATATGACGCGAGACTGTGCTGCGCGCGGTCCCACGACACGTGCTATGTGACGCGAGGATGCGCTACGGGCGGCGCTACGGCGCGCGGTCTACGACACTAGGATGTGTCACGCGCGGCGCCACGACACGAGGTATACGACACGACGATGTGTCGCGGACGGCGCCACGACACGCGGTATACGACACAGGATGTGTAGCGCGCGGCGCTACGACACGTGGTATATGACACTACAACTACGGCATACGACGCGAACACAATCTACGTCACCAGTGTTTACTTACGACAACGGTATACGCGCGAGCACAATCTACGTCACCAGCGTTTACTTACGACAACGGTACACGACGCGAGCAACTATACGACATAAGATATACGACTCGAGCAACTATACGACAAGATATACGACGCGAGCGACCATACGACAAGCTATACGACTCGAGCAACTATACGACATGAGCCATACGACGCGAGCAACTATACGACATAAGCGCTTAGTACGACAACAATTATTCGAACTTTTACAAGAGCGCTAAATGTTCAATATTCGGAACCAGTGCCGACAAATAGTTTTCGATCGATGGCAGATGTTATACGAATTCCGACGTTCGGAATAATATGTTTTCGAGTCGCACCAAAATAGACTCCGCAACAGCGAGGATAATGGGTCGCGTAACTGTTGAGCGCGAGTCTATGTTGAAAAAACTGTGTACGCGCAGCCCGGCTCGCGACCGAGCGTCAAGGCCGTCGACAGTCAGGCGAAAACGTATGGCTTGCCCGAGAATATTCTAGATTTGAATATTTTGGGTATTATGCTCGGATAATTATTATTGGAATATTACCGCGACAATTGCAAATGCGCGACAAAATGCAGATAACGACAATGGCTCGTGCTACGACAAATGAGAAGTCTGCGCGAACATTCTCGTCGCAAATCGAGAAATTAGCGAAATACTATAGAATCGCGGACGAGAGCTATCACGCGCGAGACTAGATTATTAACACACCACGCGTTATTGCAATTCGCGGTTACAACCAAGACGAGATTAACGATTTTACGAAACAAAAAGCGAGAGGTCGGCGGTATTTCTAACGCGAATATCCGGCTCGAAGGACCAATGAACGGGAGGGGGGGTGTAAGACTGTCCCCGGAGGCGAGATTTTCTATACTCGAAGGACCAGAGGGGGGGTAATTATAATCCCCCTCACGACTAAATTAACGAAATAAGCGAAAGAATGCAAAACGAAACGAACGAAATGCGCATGCAACGAAAAGCGAAGCGACTCACCGTTCGGGCGCCCGTCGTCTCCCGGTTGACTCCGACTCTCGTCCGTCCTCGCCGTATTCCACGTCGCCAGGCTCTGCCGGTCCGGCATGCAGGCGAATGCAGTGGGGTTGCAGGCAGCAAGCAGGCACAGGTGCAAGGCGTAATAAAGCGGGCACAAGCAGGCACAAGCAGGCAAAATCACGAGCAAGCAAGGCAGGCGAAAGATCGGTCCCCAAGAGTGGGGGGAAGATCGCGGTCGGACGTCCGAAACTTCGTGCGCGTTCGAAAGCTCCTTATGAGCGTCTTGACGATGAGAGTGTCTGGTGGTGAGTGAGTGCTCGCGGTCCTGAAACGTGCCGCGAGCGAGTACTTGCTCCCCTTTTTGGGGGTAATAGCTGCCGTCGGTGGATCAACGATGGCAGCACCAATTGGTGAGTCGCATGATTCAAAATTGTCCCGATCGCGATCCACCGACGTCCCGCGAATATTAACAATAACGACTAATAACTAAATATGCAATTAATACTAAATGCGCCAATCGGCACTAATCGAAATTAACAAGGCAATTATAATCTAAATAAACAAGAACAATTAATCAAATATATATACAAGGCGATACGCCGAACAGGTCGTGTTTGCCGCGATGTAAGGCCACCTATCCTTAATACTAGTCAAAGCCAAATCCGAAGGAACGTTTGTGAACAGCGAAACCACATCAAGCGATATTAACTCAAAATGGTCGTCTAAGTGTGTACCCGCCAGATTTTTAATTAACTCGAAGCTATTTTCCATTAAGTTTTGTAAAAACTTGGCTGACGGTTGCAGCGGGCTGTTAACCGACGAAACTATAATTCTGAGCGGACAGTTGACCCTATGTACCTTCGGTAGTCCATAAGCTCGTGGGATATCGCCATCCGTGCAATTGAGAAAATTATACTGTTGTGTAATAAAATTCTTTTCCAGCCAAGATTTGAGGAGAACATTGAGATCTGTAGTTATTTTACGTGTAGGGTCCTTATTTAACACGATATACGTATTCTCATCTCCGAGCATCTCCTTCATCTTTCCCATGTAGATGTCTCTGTCTAAAACTACGGTGGTATTACCCTTGTCGGCTTTAGTGACCAATACGTTATTGTTATCCTTGAAAAATTTCTTAGTCTCGCAAAGCGCCTGAATTAATGGACGATCGTGGGGCTGGATCGGCATATTTCTGAAGGCCACTTTCTCGATAGTTGGTATACAATGATTGCAAACACCTTTACAAAAATTGGGAGGCAAACATCTTAAACTAGACTCAACGTCCTTAATAAATTCACACGCCGTTTTTTCTCCGCTTTTAACTAGTGGCATGGAAAAATTAGGACCTAATTGCAGTAGTCCTTGCACCGTGGTTGGCAATACAACAGACGAGAGATTGGTTAGCCATTTCTCATTGATACTCAAAGGAAAATCAACGAACCTCTCAGTGAACAAAGCAGGAGAGAGAAAGATCTCATACGAATCGTTATCCGTAGAGCTATCCATAGGATTACGCAAAAACGACACAACGCATTTATCCCTGTCGACCAACGGGTCTTTGTAATGCCGACCAACGGAAATTTGTAATGCCGACCAACGGAAATGACAGCGTGGCTGGAATTGCGACTTTTTATTGTTTGACGATGGCGTAACTGCACGTTTATTAATCTTTGTTTCTGCGTCACTGTGAAAAAGGTCCGAACGAAAGACCGAAACATCTGTATGTATGTGTGTCTTCGTAGTTTATATATAGTTATATAATTGTCGCCTTTTAATCGGCGCTTCGGCTCTCATTTTCCTGTATTTCACTTTGTTTGTTTATGCGAGAGTTTTAACCTTTTATAATTTTTAAATATTATTTGCAAATAATTTATTTTTAAATAAATTATTTATGAAAAATTCAAAGAATTATTTTCAAATTTTTATTTGAATTA
Source organism: Harpagoxenus sublaevis (assembly GCA_030770355.1). NCBI lineage: Eukaryota > Metazoa > Arthropoda > Insecta > Hymenoptera > Formicidae > Harpagoxenus > Harpagoxenus sublaevis. The sequence goes on along the minus strand of JASTWR010000524.1, from coordinate 41,944 downwards.
CCAAAAACTAATAATTTTTAATTTAAAAAATTTTTTTATAACAGCAACTTATAATTTTTCATAATAAATAACAAAAAACGTTAGTAACATTAAATACATAATATTAAGTAGGGGAAACTGATTTTGAGTACACTTGATCCTTATGGGAGACATGGTACATCGATTTTACGGTAATTCTATACACTCAGTATTTGATTCAACTAGCGACACTGGTTGTCTATGACATGACTTAACTTCACGTAGTAGTGATATTTGCCACGTGCGTGACGTTTGTATATGGCGGGCGGTTTTGTGATTTGCTGATTTCGTACTTCTTTTTAATGACTCTCTCGAATAAATCAAAAGTAATAAAAGGAGCAATAAGAGCCAAGCGCGGTCGTTTTTGCGCAATTAATTATATATTCTTACAATAAACAAAATTATTCGCGAACGTTTTGACCCTTTTTGGGTCATCTTCAACGCGATACAAAATCAACAAAAAAACCGGTAATTACATAGTCAAATCAAAAGTTGGTAATTACATAATTTCGTCAGCGCGATACAAATAAAAAAAGCCGTACTTAACATTGGTCAGTAGGGTCTCTCACACGCAGTCGTCCAACAGAAAGAAGCTCCAAATCCAATCAAGCATCCTCACGATGGTACTCCCAGGTAGAAAAGCCAGAGAGAAAGCATGACATTGCGATATTTGTTGGTTGAAACCCTCCGTACTAGACTGACGTACAGAGATTTTCAGCACACAACAATGTCGCACAGAGTACCATTACACATGCTTAACGGAATTCAACGTTTAGACCTTTCTCAACCACGTATCGAGAGATAAGACGTAATAAAATTATAATCTAATATCATAAAATTATAATCTAATATCTGTGGGGAGACTTGGTACGATATAGTTTTGTTATGTTCAAAAGATTTAAAACACATCAAACTTGTTAATTATGTAAAAACAAAAGATTACTTTGTTATGTTCAGAAGATTTAAGAAGTATTTTTGTTTATAAGCATTGTGACGTGACGGTTCGCCGCACGTGGCAGCGCCCCGCCGCCTTCACAAGGCGCGGGTTTGCGCCCGCGGACGAGCCAGGAGAGCGACCGCGAAATCTCCAGGGGGCCTACCGAAATCATAAAATGCGTATTATTTATTCCTTGTACTTTCTTTTGTATATAATCTGGCACCTCACCGAGGCACCGCGACAAGGACAACAGCGAAGAATGCGGAAGTCGGCATCGGTGACGAGGGACGGAGCGACGCGGGGACGGCGAGACAGGGCGAAGGCCTTATTACGGGGGCACGCGACGGACACGTGTGGCACGCAGGATCGACGGGGCGAAGACAGGCCCCTGTTCCACGAGGAGGAACATCGAGACCTTCGGATCCACCTCCGGAGCACCAGAGCGGACCCGGGACGCCTGGCCACCGTTCTGTGGTCCACGGAGGAGATCCTCCAGTTGGGGTGACGTAAACCCCTCCCTTGGGGGAGGAAGGGGTGGTACCCTATATTGTAGAGCTTGACAAGCGAAGTTCAGTGGTGGTATTCTCCCTTGTTAACTCTCACCCGTTAGACTCCCAAGGGGAAAAATGTAAAATAATCTAAAAAAATAAATATTTGCACATTTAATCACTTTTTAACTTTTTACGGGTAGTGATTTAAAGTATACGCGGGGGGGGGGGGGGGCTCGCCAACTACCGCCCCATCCAAACCGTGTGGAACCCGCCCCCCGTTCACGCATATACTTTGTAAGTTGTAAAGCGAAGTCCACTTACCCCGAACCCTGTGGAACACGCTACTCTGCCCACGCATGTACTTTGTAATTTGTAAAGCGAGATCCCCCCCCCCCCACGCACTCACTTCTCCACCTACACAACAATCGGGTTGGGTTAGGTCAGTTTTTTTGGAAGTGGAGCCCCCCACAGGGGGCGGAACCTACTGCATCCACGCACGTACTTCTCCACCCACACAACTATCGGGTTGGGTTAGGTCAGTTTTTTTTGGAAGTGGAGCCCCTTTCTAACTATTTAAAGCGCGTTACTAACCTACATAGGTTAGTGACGCGCTTTAAACAATTAAATACTTTTAAAGCGCCTCACTAATCTATACGCCAAAGGCGTGTCCTAAAATCAGTGAGGAGGCTAAGCCTCCCTCGCTCACACTTCTAGGTTCACTCACACCGATCATGCATGCGCGTGCGGCCACGGAGCATGCGAATGTGGTTGCGGGGCATGCTCGTAGTCGCTACATCTTGTCGGTATGACAGGTCTCATAACCTGATAGTCGTCAACTTTAACTGTTAATATCTCGCTTTGCGGGGCAGAGCGTCAATTTTTTCTGACAGATTCGGTCGTTTTGTGCAAAAACCCGTTGATAAAGCCTAAGTTGAACGAAATCGGTGAGGAGGCCACTATTCTGCACATTTACCCCCCCCCCTTCCCCACCGCATATACACAAGGGGTCGGGGTGCAGGATGAAAGGGGGAGCGAAGGCCCCCCCCCCCCGCATATACTTTTGATACTACCCGTAGAAGGTTAAAAAGTGATTAAATATGCAAATGTTTTTTTTTTTTAGATTATTTTATTCCTCTTGGGGGTCTAACGAGTGAGAGTTAACAAGGGAGAATACCACCACTAAACTTCCCTTGTCAAGCGCTATTATATAGGGTTGCGTCACCTTAACCGATCCTCCCTCAAGCGACACCTTGCCCGAGCATCCGGAGCACCGGGCGAGAAAGTCCACGAATCGAGGAAAACCGGGAGGGCGCAAAGGACCCCCGCAGGATCGACGTCGGTGCACGCGTGATCCGCGACGCGCTTGGCCCCCATTGGTCGCGACGTCGCGCACGTATATCGCGCAACCCCTTGAGAGGGGCGAGCGTTCGATTCGCAAATCAAGCTTGCCGCCTCGATCTCTTCTGGTTCGTCCGCCGCCGCAACAAGTCGTCTTGCGTACTGAGTTCCTATCGCGTTATTGTGTGTCGCAATTTCGAGAAGCGGATCATCCCCGGCGCCTGTGACGAAGTTCGAGTTGCCGTCGTTCACCAAGGAGTCAACGGGACCGGTGAGGTTGCCCTCAATTAGTGTGTTAGACAGCCGTGATCGAGCCGCGAGTGGGACTTTCCGCCCAGCCCCGACTCCCGACTCGCCATTTTCGCGAAAATCGTCGGACGCGACGTACGCCGGACGCGTTGAAATTGCCGGATGCGGCGTATCTTGGTATTAGAGTCCCGTAGAGGCTCGAAGTTTTGGGTTTCGCGATAGAGTCTCGTGAAGTGAATGACCGCGTGTAGCGTGAGAGTGGCACTTCGGTGTATCTGCGCGTACACGGCGAGTAATCTATTGCGTATTTTGGTGTTGGCGGTCGGTGGCGGGCGCGAGGGGTCTCACGTCGGTTCTCGAGTCGTACGCTGTTAGGATCTTCGGCCTCCTGGGGTTTGCGACCGCAAAGTTCGGAGAAATCTCGGCAGCGGCCGAGAGCGGCTATCGCGAGTGAGTGCGAATATTGCGACTGCGGGGTGTGTTCGCCCACAAAAAAGTATCGCGCATTTAGATTCATTTGCGTCTCGTGTGTCTCGCGGTAACTCAGGCAAACCGCGCATATCGCGTACTGTGATTGCCGAGTAATTAGTGTTTCGCATATTAACGGGCGTTGGCTGTCTGTACTCGGGGTACGCGTAGGCGTCCCCGATCGCGCGTTGCCGGAGAGTGGCCCCGCAGGGTATCTGCCCGCACGCCGCGTAGTCCAGCACGCCGCGTCGTTATTCGCGCTTTATGTGATCTTTGGAATTGTTCGTCGTTGTGTGAGTGGAAAGGTGCTTGTCTTTGCGTGAGTAAAGAATACTTGGTGTTATTGCGTTAAAGGTGTCGCGCGTTTTCGATTTAACGTACGCTGTCCGCAGTTCTCGCGAGCGACCGACCAGCGTCCTCTTTTGCGTCGCATTTATCTTTGCGAGCGAGCTCAAGCGCGCCCAGCGGGGCGCCGCCCCGCGAACTCTTCCGCGCCAGACTGTCGTCGGTTCCCTTCTCGCGATAACTATCCGCTACTTTGCGTTATTAGTAATAAGTTAGATTTAAGTTATTCTCGCAATAAGTCCGTTTGTCAATTCTTATTTCTTAGCATTGTATTGCCAGTATTTCGGTTCCAAATAGCGCTCACGTTTGAGTTATCTTTGCCGTGCATTATTCATGTGTAATTCTTTCGATTCCATTCAACTTGTTAAATTCTTTGTACGATCTCTCATTCAACGATGATTCATCAGTCTGCTTTTACGATGGAACAATAACAACCGGCGTTCACCTATTTTCTTTTTATTATCGTTTGGCTGATATTTTCTTACCGGGACTACCACTAATTAGATTAAACCTGACTGTTTGTAACATTCTCTTCCGTTAAATTTTTGTTCAACTAAATAAACCAACTTGTTATTTCTACACTATTCAAAATTTAATACTCTGATTATTTACTGTCATTTGAATAAACGAAACTTATTGTTCACTAAAAATCTGGCGGTTTATGTGAAATTATTTTGTGTCTGTTCAACGAATTTGCACTGCCCTGTCTCTACCCTGCCCCTCTGCCGTTAGGTCGAGCCAGCTGGCCCCTCGTGCAACAGGCTCTGATTCTCGCGATTTCGCGTTAACGTTTCGAGGATTTAGTGGACGCGAGGGCATCGCGTCTGGCGCCCAACGGATTTATTCGAGAATTGCCTGACTCGCGCGAGGGATTATCCTGAGAGGCCTTTCACCCGACTCTCCTGGCGTTCCTTTGATCCGGCCGAAAAAGCCGTGACAGCATATGCAAATTAATAAAAAGCTTTATTATAAAAATTAATAAGAAAATGCTGCCAAATGTGGTTTGACCACTAATTAAAATAAAAACTGATAATTACTTTTAAAAATTAAATGTTTTATTGTAAAAAATCAAAGGTCGGGAGACGTCAACCCCTATAGATCATGTCACCCAACACGCTGGAACAAGTCACCCACAATAGGGGACACATGGTACAATACAATTTTCCATTTCTCAGTTTTAGTTTAATAACGTCTGCATTAACAAATTAATAAAATCGGCTTTATGATAGAGTAAAGCCAACTAAATTTCTAACTGTTTCATGGTATTAGATTTGACCTACACTATAAAATGACAAAAATAGTTCTTTAAAACAAAAGGAGGGATCAACTGTCCCCAGTTTCCCCTACATAAAGCTATAGTTTAATTATATCGTTAGCTCTTGCGAAAGTCCTCATTTTAAGCACTTGATCAGTTAGATTGTCAGATATTAGCATATCAACCATCGTCGCAAAAGAAAACAGCCTTTCCACTAACGCTGACAAAGGAAACATACAATTAAATTTCAAACAGTTTTCACATTTAAGAATTCATTTAACATTGTGAAGTCTCTTCTCTTATCACCAAAATATCTTAAAACCTGAATAAAATGAAATTTATATATGTATAATGTTGATCAGCTCTAAAAAAATTGTTAACTTAAAATAAAATAAACCCTTATTCGTATCTCAAGTTCTGTTCGTTGATAAATATTCTCCGAGAAAATACTACTGTCTTTATTCTTTGATTCGTTTTCGAAGTTAAAATCATGGCTTTCATCTTCTGAGGTGGCATTCACGTTGGTTGATTGGTTTTTATTGCCCAGCTCAGCAGTAACAGCTCTTGTGAATGTATTTTGGAACGGTTGAGAGTCTAGGCCTGTTGTTTCCACCCATCAATTTTTAAATTACGATAAAGTAAGAGCTGCAATCACTGCATCATTTTTAGGCCCGTCAAAATTTAATATTTCTTTGAATCTTGTTTCTATTCCTTTTAATATTGCTAGTATTAGAGAACAAAATCTTAAATTTTCTGACTGTACTTTTTGAATTTTTATTTTTAAGTTCAGTAAGCATGGTATGACACATATCCATAATACAAATTTTTTCACCTTGTAATCTGTTAATCTGTTTAGTCAGTAAGGTGTGTGATACACTTGATATTCTCATCCAAATATAAAGATTCAATTTTTGTGATCAAATCTAAATTTTTTTCCAGTCATTATTTTATTTTTGTTAGATGAAATTTTTGGATAAAACATCAAACATCGAGTCCCATCGTGTTATACATGGCCGACTAAAGTATAAACCCGTTGAACATTTAATTATCACAGCTGTTTTAAGTTGTGAGCAAGCAGACCATATTTTACAGCACTTCCGCATGATTGCATTATGCAATTCACTAATCGAACTGTTTTCAATATCATTAACTACATCTTTTGTAGCTATTAAGCTCAACGTACGTGAACAGCATCGATTATGCTTGGAGAGATAAACATTATCTGTCAATGAATAAAAAACTAGGTGTCATCACTGTCTATAAAATCAGGGTGCTGTAAGTGTAACCCATACTCTTTAAAAGCCTTGACAAAATTAGAGCCGTTATCAGTGATGGTAGCAGCAATTTTGTTAACATTCAATCTGTACTCATTGTTGATGCTTTCCAGTAAACATGCAATTCTGTCATAAGATAATTCAAAGGAAATAGCCATACGGTCCAAGCTTGGATCTTCGGCAGCTCAATATTATATGTTGGAACATATGTTGGAAAATACGCGTATTAAATACTATTGTAATAGTATTTAGTTTATTAGATGAGTATTCTTTTAATGGTTCTTATTGTACATATAGGAGGATAACATCCCAGATAGCACAATGACATCTTCGGGAAGTCCGAAAGACATCCAGGACGGACCATTGGGATATCCTGTGGATATCCCAATTAAATCCCGGGATGTCCTCCGGATATCCTGAGGAATAGCAAATGATAGCCAAATACTAGTTCTCACGATATCCTGAGGACATTTTGTTGGATGTTCTCTGGATATCCTGAGGACGAACAAATGATAGCCAACTACTAGTCCTCACGATATCCTGAGAAAGAGCAAATAATAGCCAACTAGTCCTTACAATATCCTGAGGACATCCTGAGGACTTCTATGGAATATGTTATAAACATTTTTTAGGCGTCTGAAGGACAATTCAAATAAAACAATTTCAATTTGAGATTTTAAAAAAATACTATTGTTTTACATTTAAAAAATTTTTTTACAATTTGAAAACATCTTACTTTGGAAAATATAGTTTTATGTATTTATATCATTGCAGCAATATTGCTGGCAAAGATATGTCTGGCGGATGGCATGATTTTTCTTCGGATGGACCTGCTTATATTCGCTTTCAACTGAAATTTACTTACGAGTTAATCACACCATTATGCGCCACCTATCGGTGTCATTGCAAGCTACCACGGAAAGATGCGCTACCGTGCATCTTTCTGAAAATATGTCAGAAAATTTTTAACAAAAGAGAGTTGCATTATAGTGTTTTGAAAACGTCTTGACAAGGGCTACAAGAATATGCAAAAAAACTATTTTTTATTTAATCCCCTATGGTGTTTTATTTAAAAAATCTAAAGTTCTTTTGATCAAAATTTTTTATATAAAAACCCCTATTTTTATTGTGTATTCTTGTAGCTTTTGTCACGACGTTTTTAAAACACTATAATAAAGTTCTGTTTTGTTAAGAATTTACTGAGATATTTAAAATTTTGTCATGATATTTTTAATATAAAATATGAAATATCTCGTAAAGTATTCACTTTTTGATGACTTTACCTTAATACTTTTATATATAGAATAATCAAAGAAATCGAATAATAATATTAATTTTTACATTTGTAATTTTTTAAAATTAAGTTTGTATACAAAATGCAATCAAATTTTTTAACATAATTCGTTTTTTTTACATCATTCGATTCCTTTCATTATTCTACGCATAAAAGTATTAAGGTAAAGTCATCGAAAAATAAATATTTTACGAAATATTTCATATTTTATATTAAAAATTTTAAATTAAAAATATAATGACAAAATTTAAAATATCTCAGGAAATTCTTAACAAAAGAGAGCTTTATTATAGTGTTTTGAAAACGTCTCGACAAGGGCTATAAGAATATGCAAAAAAACTATTTTTTATTTAACCCCCTATAGTGTTTTATTTAAAAAATTTAAGGTTCTTTTGATCTAAATTTTTTATATAGAAGCCCCTATTTTTTATAGCACATTCTTGTAGCCTTTGTCAAGACGTTTTTAAAACACTATAATAAAGTTCTTTTTTGTTAAGAATTTACTGAGATAATTTAAATTTTGTCATAATATTTTTAATATAAAATATGAAATATCTTGTGAAGTATTCACTTTTTGATGACTTTACCTTAGCGCTTTTATACATAGCTAAATAATCAAAGAAATCGAATAATAATATTAATTTTTACATTTGTAATTTTTCAAAATAAAGTTTGTACACAAAATGTAATCAATTTTTTAAAAATTAATTTGTCTGTTTTTTTTACATTATTCGATTTCTTTTATTATTTTACGCATAAAAGTATTAAGGTAAAATCATTGAAAAATAAATACTTTACGAAATATTTCATATTTTACATTAAAAGTATAATGACAAAATTTAAAATATCTCAGAAAATTCTTAACAAAAGAGAGCTTTATTATAATGTTTTAAAAACTTCTCGACAATGGCTACAAGAATATGCAAAAAGACTATTTTTTATTTAACCCCCTGTGGTGTTTTATTTAAAAAATTTAAGGTGTTTTTGATTTAAATTTTTTATATAGAAGCCCCTATTTTTATTGTTTATTCTTGTAGCCCTTATTACAAAGTTATTTAAACACTATAATAAAGTTCTCTTTTGTTAAGAATTTACTGAGATATTTCAAATTTTTTCATAATATTTTAGGAGGAGGAGGAGGAGTTTTACAGGATGTATTCAGGATATCCTGCGATACTCCTCAAGATATCCTGGACGTACGTAGGATGAGTTTAGGACTTCTTATGTTATTTGAGTCTAGTGGACATTTATGAAAAATTTATAATTTATTACGGTACTTAAAACATTCTAAAGCTATGTTTAAGTATTTCACCACAATTAATAAAGTCAAATAAATATTTACAATAACACATGTCCTGGATGTCCTTCGGATTTTCCGAGGATGTCATTGCTATCTGGGAAACAACTAAGTATCCTGAAAATATTCCAGGACGTCCTGGACGTATTCAGGACGATCCTGAGGACGTCTTGTGCTGTCTGGGATAGTAACATTCCTCAACTTTGTTTTAAGCGCGCGCTCGTGTGTCTCTGGCCCTCTATTGTGTTTAGCTTGCTCTTCTTTACCGACTTCTTTATCGATCGGATTTATTATCTCTAGGGTCGTTACCATTCGTTTTTCGTTATGTTCGCCGCCGCGCCTATCTAACCTCTTAGATTCGGCTGTACCTTTGTACGTTGCGCCCGTTAAAAGTTTCTCTCTGTGTGTTTACTCAATTAAACTTGATTCATAGAAGCCAGGTGTGCTTATTATTACCCTCTGCATCAGGTTATGGGCCCAGTACGCAGTCATTACGCGTACTTGTATAATTGAGTGGAATCGTGAGCTGTTCATACGGTGGCAGTTTGAGACGAGCGTACCGCGTGTAAAAGCTCGAGTTACGGCAATCTCAGTAAAGAAAGAGAAAAGATAGCGGTGAAAAGTTTTTCAAGTACAAAAACGAGCGAAGATGGCAACGTCAAATAACAAATCAGCCACTATCAGGAAGTTATCAGGTCAGGACAATTTCTCAGTATGCTCGTAATGCAAGAGAAAGGCTTCGATGGTGTTCTGGATGGGTCCGAATGCAGGCCAGATGGAGGAACACAACTGGATAACTGGCTGAAGAAGGACAAAGGTGCAAGACAACTGATTGGTTTAACGGTCGAAGAAAACGTTATTAATCTCATCATGGGATGCGACTCTGCAAATGAGATGTGGGAGACAATTTTAGGACTCTATGAGAAGAAGTCAGGACAACGAATTGTAAGTTTATACAGACAGCTGCATAATTCAAGGATGACTCCGGACATGTCAATGATCGGAAACATCAAGAAGACGCTTAGTGCACTGAAAGCGGCAGGAGGCAAGATCGAGGATTTGAATGTGATCGCGATCATATTTGATGGTTTACCATCGAGCTTCGTTCATTTCTGTACCACGTGGGATAATAGGTCGGATGTGGATCAGACACTTGATAAGCTGTACAATGCACTAATGAATGCAGATGAACGTCTACAAAAACATGATGATGATGTGATGGCACTGGCAGCATCAAAGCCGTCAAAGTCTAAGAAACTCGAGTCTAAGGATTTAAAGAAAGGATCTAAGGTTAGTGATAATCCAAAATTTACAGGGAAATTTACTGGCAAGTGTCACCATTGTCAAAAACCTGGTCATAAGAAAGCAGACTGTTTTTTACTTAAGAGAGCGGAAAATAAATTAAAGTCAAAAGACGATGATAAGCAAGGTACAACTTTTCTGTGTAATTCCGGTGAAGCAAATGTAGTTATATAAGTCCACAGGATTGGATTGCAGACAGCGGAGCGAGCTACCACATGGCGTTTGATCGAAAAATATTCTGGTCACTGGAAGAGAAAGGAACTAATGAGACAATTGGTCTAGCAGACAACAGAAGCTTGGCTGTTAAAAGCGTCGGTCAAATAAAAGTTGAAGCCTGGATAAATGATCAGTGGAAAACGGTAACTATTAGCAATGTTCGTTGGATACCAGAATTAAGTAAGAATCTGTTCAGTTTTAAAGCCGCAACGGACCATAACTTTAAAATAATAACATGTAAGGAGCATGTTAAGGTAATTCGGGATAACCAAACATATGCGTATGTAGTCTGGGACACCAATTTGTACAAAATGAAGTTTAGACCGGTGTGGCCATCACAAGCTTGCACAGCTTAGAAGATTTTGCTGAAACTACTACATGAGAGAATGGGTCATGCAAGCGTCGACACATTACGGAAAATGATCAAGAATAATGCGATAACTAATATCGAGCTAAACGATGAAACGAAATTTTTCTGCGAGGCGTGTCAATATGGAAAGCAGGCAAGAAGACCATTTCATTCAGCAATTCCGAAAGATGTAAAGGCAGGAGAGGTAACTCATACAGATGTGTGTGGCCCTATTGAGGAAACAGCACTGAATGGCGCCAAATATTTCATGGTTCTGAAGGATAATGCAACTGAGTTTCGGACAGTGTACACACTACGTAACAAAGAAGAGGTTAGCCAACGAATTATCGAATATTGTAATATGGTCAAGACAAAGTTTGGTTCTGAGATCAAGGTAATTAAGTCAGACAATGGGCGAGAATTTGTCAACGAACATTTGCATAAACAATTCAAGAGCAGAGGAATTGTACACGAGACAACAGCCCCGTACAACCCAGAGCAAAACGGGAAGGCGGAACGAGAAATTAGAACGTTAATGGAAAGCGCACGTTCAATGTTGTACGCAAGAAATATTCCGAAATACTTATGGAATGAAGCTATATTGAGGGCAGCTTAAATTTTGAATCGAGTTTCTACAGTGAAAAGCAAAGACAAGACGCCGTTTGAATTGTGGCACAATAAAAGGCCAGATATTTCAAACTTTCACGTGTTTGGTACAACATGTTATTTGCAAGTACCGAAAGTATTACGACGTAAGCTGGACAAAAGGGCGGTTCGTCGAATCTTTGTCGGGTACCAAGGAGAATCAAATAATTATAAACTATTTGATCCTGGGACACGAAATTTACTCATGCCACAAATGTAAAGTTCGATGACGAAGTTGGAGACTTCGAATTTGCTACGGTTACAGTGGGAGACAACACGAATCCTGAAGAATCAAAGGATCAAATTAACAACAATGAAAATGATGAATAAGTCGAAAAAGCATCAGAAGAGAAAACCAAACCAGTCAAACCGGAGGGAATGGTTTTGAGACCACGTGAATCATTGAAACAACCGGTGAAGTTTGGACATACGATGCTGGCAATTCAAGAGCCACAAACTTATATGGAAGCGATATCATGTCCTGAAGCAGAACAATGGAAGAAAGCGATCAACGAGGAAGTCGAATCGCATATGAAGAACTCTACTTGGTGTGAAGAAGAAATGCCATCAAATAAAAAGGACATTAAATGTCGATGGGTGTTTAAACTGAAACAGACTCCTGGCGAAGAGGATCGGTTTAAGGCACGTTTGGTTGCTCGTGGATTTACACAACGCAAGGGCATCGACTACAAAAATGTGTATGCACCTGTGATTCGAGCAGATAGTTGCAGAGTTCTTTTTGCCAAGGCAGCAAAAGAAGATCTTGAAATGAAACAATTTGACATTAAGATTGCGTTTTTATACGGTGAATTACAAGAAGACATTTGGATCGAGTTGCCGGATGGACCGTGGCCGAAGGGACATTGCGTGAAGCTAAAGAAGAGTCTATATGGGCTGAAGCAGTCACCAAAATGCTGGAATCTTAAATTCCACAAAGTACTGGAAAGTTTCTCGATGAAAAGGTCAAGCGCAGATGACTGCATTTACATTGGACGAAGAAGCCAGCACTTCATTTATTTGGGCTTGTACGTAGACGACGGGATAGTTATGAGTGATTCAGCGGATCTTCTAAACGAGTTCTTAAATAATCTCAAAGCAGCCTTTGAAATAACGATAAAGGAACCACGATTCTTTGTGGGTTTGGAGATTGAACGTGACCGAGAGAAGAGAACGATTAAACTTCACCAACGTTCCTACATTGAAAGGCTAATTGATAGGTTTCGAATGGAAGATGCAAAACCATCATCAGTACCAGTAAACTCATCGATCAAATTGTCAAAAGAGATGTGTCTGGCCAATGATAAAGAGAAAGAAGAGATGCGACAAAAACCGTACGACGAGCTACTGGGGTCATTACAGTTCGCAGCCAACATGACACGACCATACATATTTGGTGTGAATTTGCTAAGTCGATTGAAGGAGAATCCAGGTTCTCAACACTGGATGGCAGCAAAACAGATTGTTCGATACTTGAAGGGAACAATCGAACAAGGAATCATCTACCATGGGTTCAACAAAGACGACATGACATTGACCGGCTACTCTGACGTGGATTGGGCCGGAGATCACGATGATCGCAAATCGACAACTGGCTATATCATGCTGATGTGCGGAGGATCAGTGGCTTGGGCTTCAAGGAAGCAGGATGCGAATGCACTTTCGACGCTAGAAAGTGAATACGTTGCGGCTGCAGCAACAGTACAGGAACTTATTCGGTTAAGACGATTAATTAATTCTTTAAATAATAATCAAGATTTCTTAGTATTATTGTGTATGACAATCAGGGTGCAATTCGATATAGCGAAAGTACTCAATTCCGTCGACGTACCAAACATATAGACAATAAGTGGAACTTTGTTAGAGAAGAAGTTCAAAGTGGTAGGGTTAAAATGAAATATGTGCCCACTAAATATCAACTAGCCGATATACTAACAAAGGGACTAGCTCGAGTACGTTTTAATTTTCTTAAGAAACTATTGTCTTTGCGCGAATAACTAAATAGTGGGAGTATTGTAATAGTATTTAGTTTATTAGATGAGTATTCTTTTAATGGTTCTTATTGTACATATAGGAGGATAACATAGTAACATTCCTCAACTTTGTTTTAAGGGCGCGCTCGTGTGTCTCTGGCCCTCTATTGTGTTTAGCTTGCTCTTCTTTACCGACTTCTTTATCGATCGGATTTATTATTTCTAGGGTCGTTACCATTCGTTTTTGTTATGTTCGCCGCCGTGCCTATCTAACCTCTTCGATTCGGCTGTACCTTTTTACGTTGCGCCCGTTAAAAATTTCTCTCTGTGTGTTTACTCAATTAAACTTGATTCATAGACGCTAGGTGTGCTTATTATTACCCTCTGCATCAAATACATATTGAAAATAATATTGAGCTGCCTAAGATCCAAGCTTGGACCGTATGACTATTTCCTTTGAATTGATTTATATCTTAACGGTCTTAACATATATTGTTTATTCACGTCGCCTGAGAAAGACGTTCAAATTATTGTTATCCGGTTATTGCGATAAATATTACCACATGCCCCGGTAGTCGAATTGGTAAGACGCCCGAACGGAATGCGGGAGATTCCAGGTTCGAATCCTGGCTGGGGTAATATTTTTCGCAATAAGTTCTTTACAGTGATTTTAATATTAAATCGATATCGATTTAATTAGGGAAGGGAGACGGAATTTCTGTCGTCTTTGTTCCAACAATAGCTGTGTTTTAAGTCTGACAAATAATTGGCGCGCAGTTTAATATGTTGGAAAATACGCGTATTAAATACATATTGAAAATAATATTGAGCTGCCTAAGATCCAAGCTTGGACCGTATGGCTATTTCATTTGTATTGATTTATATCTTAACGGTCAATTAACATATGTTGTTTATTCACGTCGCCTGAGAAAGACGTTCAAATTATTGTTATCCGGTTATTGCGATAAATATTACCACATGCCCCGGTAGTCGAATTGGTAAGACGCCCGAACGGAATGCGGGAGATTCCAGGTTCGAACCCTGGCTGGGGTAATATTTTTCGCAATAAGTTTTTACAGTGATTTTAATATTAAATCGATATCGATTTAATTAGGGAAGGGAGAGGGAATTTCTAATGTTCCAACAATAGCTGTGTTTTAAGTCCGACAAATAATCGGCGCGCAGTTTAATATGTTGGAAAATACGCGTATTAATACATATAGAGAACTAATGCTGATGCTTCTGATCGGAATCGTTTTACAATCACAATGATGTAGCGTGATTACAACAATCGGCTCGGATTTACAAGATAAGTTTATTACACATACAGGTCGGCGCGTGTAAGTACCGCGAGTTCGCACGATAGGCCCGCGGCGTTATCTGACGGGATGACACGCGGTGCGATCGATGGGCGCGTTCGATGGGCGCGTTCGGTGGCCCGTGTGGGGCGGCGCAAAAGTGAAAGTAAGCCGGCGGGTATGTCGCGTACGTATGCAGGCGGAGCCGAGTTTCGCAGATTCGCGGAAAAGCAAAGCGCGTTTAAATGGCGCGAGGCGTGTTATGGCACGCTGAGCTGCCAGGTGAGGATGACAGGAAGGGACGGTAACCGGGGACACCCGGCAGGGCAGAGCACGCTCTACCACGGTATACGTCGAGGTATGACGGCAACCGGGAACACCCGGCGGGGCAGAGCACGCTCTACCGCGGCGCGCGTCGCGAAAAGATCGCGCGCGGTCGGGGACGCCCGACAGGGCAGAGATCTCTCCGCACGGTCCGCGACTTTTTTCTTTGACGGAGAAAAGCGGTGTCAGTTACCGAGAACTTTTGGAAGAGACTAAGTACTCTTGACCTTGCCGACACGGATGGAGCTCAGGAAACTGTGTCGACTATGGGAACTCCCAATAGAGACAGGGTACTCCCTACCTTGTCGGCACGGCTGGAGTCTAGAAAGCGGGATCGGGAGCTCGAGTCGTGAGCAGCGGACTGGTCGGACTGGTTTGCTGGTTCACGACGGAGTCTCCTGTTTCGTTTTTTATTATTATTATTTTTTTTATGATGATCCAATGTCTCTCGATGCAGTACCCAGGAGCTAGCCTACAACCCGCATATAGCATAAATACATATTAAATAAATTGACAAGTAAATCTTGGAAGAGCGTTTCTTTCCAGAGTGAAGCATTTGGGAAAAACTTGCAAAAAAACCCATGTCAAGCAAAATAAAAAGGGAAAAAAGGGAATAAGGGTAAAGGGAAGTTAATATATTAAAGAATATATTACATCTAATCCTGTAAGAAATGCCTGGGCAATCTGCATCTAATTTTCATAGGAATATCGTCAATGTCGTAGTTACCAACGTCACGGATAAGCGGGTTATCATGATCCGGTTTGTAGACTTTATTGATCATATCTGTTACAACTTTATTAATTGGCTGAATCTGAGCTTGAACATGAAGGTCAGTAATCCGTGTGTCACGGGGCAAATTCAGAATAATTCGAAGAAATTTATTTTGCAAAATTTGCAAACGTTTAAAATAAGATTTACCCACAGGTGCCCACACAGGTGCAGCGTAAAGCAAAACAGGTCTGGCACAAGTCTTATACAAAAGCAGTTTACATTTAAGTTGAAGATCGCTCCCCTTAGCAATAAGAGGGTAAATTTTCTTCAGGGATAAGTTTTAGAGACTCTATTGCTAACAGCAGGGCCCCATCGAAGACCCGAATCAATTTTTACTCCTAGGTATTTAACCACCCTAGACCATGGAACATCAAAATTTCCTATCTTAATCAATGGAGGCAGCGGGAATACCTTGCAGGTAATAATTATCGCCTCTGTTTTCTCATTGTTAATGACCATCCTCCATTCCCGAAGGAATTGAACGATGGCATCAACGTGCTCCTGCAGCCTAAGGACAAGCAACGCCGGATACCACGACGACGTGTAAACGGCGGTCCGCATATACCGCCAGGCTGGTTTTAGGATTTCTAGGTATATTATTGATGAAGATGTTAAACAGAACGGGTCCCAGGATGGAGCCCTGAGGAACACCGGTAGGTGCATCAAAAACGGAAGATTGGCCTCCCTCGATGCAAACAAAAAAGGAACGATCTTGAAGATATGAGCGTAAAATCTTAATGATATACAACGGCAAACTCAAGAGATTTAATTTGTACAATAAAGCCTTGTGCCAGACAGAGTCAAAGGCCTTCTGAATATCTAACTGCACCATGTCCGAACTACGTTTTTTATTAATTTCCATTGCGAAAGCCTCAGTTACTCTGAGAAGCTGTTGAACAGTGGAATGCCGCGGTTTAAAGCCAAATTGCTCATTGATTATAATTTTATTTTCAGAGAGAAAGGAATTAATTTGAGTTAGCAAAACCCTCTCATAAATTTTACTCAGCGTGCTCAAGAGGCTAATTGGCCTATAATTAGCAGGAGAGGATTGAGATTTGCCGGGTTTGGGAAAGGCAAGGACTTTGGCCGTTTTCCAACAAGATGGAAAGTAACAAAGGCGAAAGGAGTGTAAAATTTTATAATAAATTTGTAAAATAATTTTAAAAGATGAGTTCTTAAGCATAGAGGCAGTTACTTTGTCCGAACCGGGAACTTTATTATTAGGGAAAGTTTTGATAATATCGTAGATTAATCGAGGAGTAATAAACTCGAGATCACAATTAGGCGAGAAATCGTCCAAAGTATTGACGAATTCGTTAACCACAGCTTCATGAGGGGAAGTGAGGCCGTCGGCGTCCTGATAAACTTTATAAAAGTTTTGGGCCAAAAGCTGTGCTTTTTCGCCGGGATCATAAGCAAACGCGCTGTTATCCAAGGAAAAGGGGGGCGCGGGGGTTTTGTTTTTTTGGAGAGATTTGGTTAAACTCCAGATACTATTGTCACTGGTTTTGGCCCTCGATAATCGTTCAGACCACTTTTTGTTTTTAGCATCACATAACTTATTATGAATAATGGATGTGAGAACATTGCAATATCGCTTAAACTTTTCAAGACCAAAACGCTGATATTTTCGACGATAGCAGTTGCGAAGCTTAATATGCTTATCGAGATCCGCGGCCACTGAAGGATCATCAGTGATATGATTTAAGTTATAATTTAGTAATTTAAAAGACTGCCTAGTGATTTGAGAAATGAAACTGCTGCAATTTATTTATACAAAGATTAATTTCAGTCTCGTTAGGTATATTATGATTTATTTTCCATTTAGAAGTAAAAGACTTAAATTTATTCCAGTTTATTTTATAAGATTTAAAGGTTTTTCTCTCAATGGTGGAGCTGTCAAGAGCCAGTATAATAGGAAAATGATTGGAGGATAATTCATTTAAAGTGAGACAAGAATAATTATTGTTAACATTTTTAGCTATGAAAAAGTCAATATTCGAAGGGTATCTACGTGGGACTTTATAGGAATAGGTTGAACTATGAATCAAGTTAAGATTATTATTATTAATAAAATTAAGCAAATGAACGCCTCGACTGTTATTCGAAAAATTATTCCAAGAACGATGCTTGGCATTAGAATCGCCACCAAGCAATAGTTGATGGTGATCTTTAAATACATCTACGAGAAGATTAACATCAAATTTAACACTGGGAGAGATGTATACTACACCCAGGGTAAAAGTTAGACCGGACAACAGTCCAATCAGCAGCAACTCACAACCGTTCAGAGCCGGAGCAGGCAGCGTATGAAAGCGCAACGAATCACTGACGATAATGGCCAAGCCCCCAGCCTTAACACGCGGGGAATCTGAGCGTACAACTTTATAACCCGAGAAATTTAAGTTTGTGTTAGGATGCAGCCACGTTTCCGTGGCCAAAGCAACATCGACACTGTTACTGAGAAGAAAATGATGGAATTCCAAATTTTTATTATTTATACTAGTGGCGTTCCACAAGCAAATCTTAAGAGGCGTATTGAGTGGAGGCATTTTAGAGTCTCTCGGCCGCCTCAACAAACGCCTGTAATCTGCTGAGACCATCAGAGCAGGTAGCCAACTTCTTATTTAGATCTTTAATTACTGAGAGCATTGTGCTGATGTTTACCAACTGGCTGTTTTTTAATTTCAGAAACAAGACAGTTAAAATTGGCCACATCCTCCGAAATGGCAGCACGCGTGTTACTACGAGAATTGGTCAGAGCCTCAAGGTATGTTTTCGGAGGCATATATTGAGTAGGTTTGTTTATCATTGAGACAGCCGAAGCACCCGGAAGGATCAGCTACAATTGAGGAGGGGAGAAGAGTGTGCAAGTTTTTATTGTTAGCATGCGGGTTGTTTGCCAGACCAGAGGGTCGATTCAAGGCCGTCCGCTTCTCAAAGAACTTCAAATACGACGGGCATTGAGAGTAACTAGCCGGATGATCCCCGGAGCAATTCACGCACTTAGCTGGAGAGCCCGAATCCTTTTTACAGCTTGAAGTTATGTGGTTTTCGGCATATTTGACGCAACGAGGCCTTTTAAAGCAGTTCGTGGAAATGTGGCCAAAAGCCTGGCACCGGTAACATTGGAGTACGATTTTTCGATTAATGTACTTGTCCCAGTAAATCCTTGAGTAAAACAGAAATCTGATTTTCCGTAATTAAGACAATGAAAATTTAGCACTTAGGTTAATTCTGTAAGTAGCGTACAGGCTATTTTCGTCGTTCAGCATCGTACATGAGTTAACTTCTATGCCAAGCTTCTTTAATTCGTTTGTGATCGTGAGGTTAGGGATGTTTGATAGACTCTTTAAGGTGACCGTAATAGTTTTCTCCTCCGGCAGAGAGTAGGTATGAAAAGAGTAATTACTCGCAATAGCAAACTTCTTGAAAGCTGTGTAGTCGTCAACTTTAAAAAAATGAATTTTTACTTGATTGCCAAGGTATTTTACATGGAAATTCTCTCCGACATCCATCTTAAGGGGTTACATGGGTCTTGAAGGCAAAAAAGAAAGCTTATTTTCTCGAATTTTTTTTAAAGATACGACATGAGTTACACAATTTATTTTTTTTTTATATAAAAGTACAACATGTAAACAATATTTCCTCAAAATTTCAAAGGAAAATATTAAAAATTCAGCCGTTGGCAATTGCTTCCAGTAGACCATCCAGAAAAAACGGTAGTCAGCATAACTTTTTTAATTTTTATCTGAAATAAAAAACCCAAAATTTTTCTTAAAGTAGGCTAGTATAGCTTGTCCTTGAACGAAGGATTTATTTTATCTTCGATTACAAACTATTTTACAAGCTAATACATGTCCTAATTTTATGCCAAATTATGACATCTTTTGCAAGGAACGCTACAAAAAATTCAATTTTCAATTTTTTTTTAAATCCTTCGTTCAAGGACAAGCTATACTCACCTACTATAAGAAAAATTTTGGGTTTTTCATTTCAGATAAAAATTGAAAAAGTTATGCTGACTACCGCTTTTTCTGGATGGTCTACTGGAAGCAATTGCCAACGGCTGAATTTTTAATATTTTCCTTTAAAATTTTGAGGAAATATTGTTTACATGTTGTACTTTTATATAAAAAAAATAAAATGTGTAACTCATGTCGTATCTTTAAAAAAAATTTGAGAAAATAAGCTTTCTTTTTTGCCTTCAAGACCCATGTAACCCCTTAAGTGATTCAATAAAAGCGGCATAATTCGTAATCTTCGAAGCGAGATAAATGGGGGGAGGCTTCTTAATTGTTTTCAGGTTTGAGTGATCCTGAATCGTCTCGTCGCTGGCTTGATAAGCATGCAATCGATTACTTTCGGGGTCGGAGGCATGCAGTCCCGAACAATACTCCCCGGCCTCGTCATTCAAATCAACCGCATCGGCCAAAGATTGGAAGCGATTAAAGGTAACAAATTTACCTTGAGTGAAGGTGTCAGTATCCTCAATACGAAGAAGCTTGCCGGATCCTGAGGGTGCAGTCAGCGCCTCATCAGTCTTTCGTTTAAGCGAAGATTTCGTAAGCAGCCTACCCTCCAAGTTGGAGGGGTGTCCAGGCGAAGAATCCAGATGCTTCTCCACACCGATGCAGAGGCAAGGAGCCGCTAAAGTCAAGGAAGGCACCGCCCGCACAGAAGAGTCTCAGAGAGAGCACCAACTCCAAAAATTAACTTGACGCAGCGAACCAGACTATGCCCCACCGCAATAGTCCTCCTGTTTCGGCGAAATCGCCGGGCTTATATACCCCCCTGGGCCCGTATTCCGGTAGCGGGGGTAGCGTCGACGCGGAGGCGCGCGTGGCGGGGATGATCGGTCGGAGCGGTAGGGGCGACGGGCGCTCCGACGACGCGATCGCGTTCGGCGATGTTCGGGCGTTATCGGGTTCCGCTCGGTTGCTCCGAGACGGTCCCGGCGGCGAGTGCGCCGACTTTATTGCAATTAAAAAATGTGGGCATGCTGCCCTGTTTTTCGCTCGGCGGGTGTTCGGCCGGGCGGCTCGGCTGGTGGTCGGCCGTGACAATGCATATTCGGGGGTGCATTGTTACAACTTGAAAAGTACTTAATATAAAAATATTTTATTATAGTGTTTGAAAACGTCTCGACAAAAGCTATAAAAATATGCAATAAAAAATGGAGAGTTCCATTTAAGAAATTAGTTGCCTTTAAAATTTCTTGAAAACAGCGACATCTACGACATGACTCACATCGGAATCATGTGTCGCCCTTCAAGCCAAACAACTTTTGTCCGAAGCATTTTCTTTTAAAATCACAAATAAAAAAGTTTTTGGGGGTGGTCGATTAAAATTGGACACCCTGTATATATACAAACACACATACAGACTCACCCCACATATAAGCATATTTTCACATATTGTAATGTCGAACTAGTCAATATCTCCAGCGTAGGTACTTGAATCTAATACTGGCGTTTTCGAACAATTTAGCAAAAGAATCTGTCCATTTTCGAAGGTTGTCCCCATTGGAACTTCTCATAAACTACAACATACTCAATCTTTAGACAATTTGACTGAAATCACTTTTTTATAAGTTTTGTGCGGGGGGGGGTCGTTTATTTGACAATTTATTTTGAGATAATATACAAATAAAAAACTATTTTCAAATAATTTATTTATAAAAAATAATGTATTTTTAAATAAACAAAAAATTATTTTAAAAATTATTTAGATAAAGATATTATATTTTAAGAAGTTACTTGCATAAGTATTTCATTACATTTTTATTTCAAAATGTATTTGAAAATTATTAAATTAATCTTTTAATCAAATAATGCCAATGTCTAGGTGGACTTCACTTCGCGTGGAAGGTTGAAAATCCGAACCGTAATAATAGACCTTGTTTCATCCTTTACAGGGGTGGGGTGGGGTGAACCTGCTTTCGCGTGGGAAGTTGAATTTAGAATTTAACAAAGATAGACTTCATTTCGCCCTGTGAGAAGGGGTGAAGTGGGGTGTGGACCTCGCTTTGCGTGGAAAGTTGAAAACCCAAACCGTACAAGGATAGACCTCATGAAAGTTATTATGTAAACATCGTAATAGTGAGAAGCATTCAGGAACGGATATACATATGTGTATTAAAACTATATATCGCATAAAGATCCCTCATATGGAATAACGAATAAAGTTAGTCAGGTTTTTCAAATTTCTTTTGATCATAACTTTTTAACAAACAACAAACGACGACTAAAACCTTCTGAAGGTTACTCACACAGAAGGGTAACCTCTATATGTCGAGGTCAAGATCATTGAAGGGGGTTCGTAAGAATAAATATTTATCATATATTTTTATTGAGTAATCTAATCATAATTCATCTATTTCTGAAAAAACTAAAAATTTTTTTAATTTTTTTATACGCGCATCGTAAAATTATATTTGCTGCGATTACTAAACTGTATACTTTCTACCAATTACAATATAATATATGCTCCTTATTACACTTAAAATCTCAATTGTACTTCTGGGACCTATTTTCAAACCTTGTAAATCTTCAACAAGCTAATTCGCGTATCGAGAAACATCATAATTATCATCAACTCCTCAGTTCGAAGACTGGTTGGATGCGTATAAAGTAAAGCGTCCTACTGACTATTTGTGGACAATAATCTAATCTGGGTCTACCTCTACCTCTTATTATTCCTATATCTACTTCCAATATGTCGCGAACTTATCATTCGAGTCCTTATCATCCTATCTCTCTTACTCTTTATTATTTTCCATATATTTTTTTTTCCTTAATTCCTTTTAATGTCTCCCTATCGCTAACCCTATCTATGCACGGTATTCTCATTAAACGTCTGTAGCACTATTTTAGAACGTTTTCATGTTTTCTCCTATCCGCTTCTGCCACTGTCGCACGTTTCGCAACCGTACAATGCCGCGAGAAACATAAATCGTTATATTATTTTTGATATTCGTAAGGACGACATTGGAAATAGAATAAACGAGTAAATGTATAATCAGAAAACTTTCGTTCAAAACTTGCACAATTAAAAATACATGTCCACTCTAATCCG
Source organism: Harpagoxenus sublaevis (assembly GCA_030770355.1). NCBI lineage: Eukaryota > Metazoa > Arthropoda > Insecta > Hymenoptera > Formicidae > Harpagoxenus > Harpagoxenus sublaevis. The sequence goes on along the minus strand of JASTWR010000524.1, from coordinate 19,025 downwards.
CGCAAAGACTATGTTTGTTTAACTATGACTATATGTTTAACTTCTTTTTTCAGACACATTTTTTGAACCATAAGACTTCTTTTTTCAGACAATAAGACATATTAGTACAGGATCCCGACTAAAATCGACCTTCACCCATCTGTTTTTCTAATAAAAGGTATTTTTTATCAAACATAATGAATAAACAAAGAAATTGCGGATGGGTTGCCTAATTAAATCAGCTCAAGGCTATTCTTAATTAAAAATAATTTAATTAATTCTTTTTTTATTTCTACACTCATTTATATTCTCAAAAAATTTAGTACCAATCGAAAGTACAAAGCATAAGTAGAAAGGAAAAGTTAGGTTGCCTATCTTTTACTGCTCCTTATTACCGGGTTGCCAGGTATAAACAGGTGAGTTGTTATTACCAATTTACACTCATCTTTATTCTTTAATTGAACTATATATTAAAATAAAGATAATTTTATTGCAAACACAGTGGTATTAGGTTGCCTAAGCAAAATCGATCAAGACTTGCGGTTGCCGCGCTTTAAAGTCCGAATATTTGAGTAAGCGAACGGGGTGCGACAGAGAAGCGCTAAACGTATAGTAGGAGAGCTGACGACACTTTTGGCCAAGTGATTTTATAAAACACAATTTTCCGTTATAATTTGCGTAGATGACTTTTTTTCGATAATTCGAACACCTGGCTGGCTGTACCTGGGGGGTTTAGAAGTACGCAGGTGAGAAAAAAAACAGATTTTCACGTCATAGTATAAGTCTTAATTTTTATCGGATATTGATAATTGGTCACTCTGAAACATGCAAATAAATTGCCAGTTCGATTGCTCGGGGGAATTAGTCGCCAGGCTTAATTGTAAATAATTAAAAATAATTATTTTCAAGTTATACTATAAAAGCTGGGTTTTTTTTAGTAACAAGTATAGTACTAACACATGCCACCCAAAAAAAGGCATGTAAAAATTTTGGTGGCAACATTTATAAAAAAATTATTGAAAATGCACAAAGCGGCGGAGGGGTCCGACGATGGCTTCAATTGTTTTTAGCGTCCATGAGTTATTTCGACATTTAGAATGATAACCATCAATTTCATTTGGAATAGCAGGAAGAACCACATCTGGATATTTTAGCCCATGTGTAATTCTTGACTTGAGAACAATTCGACACTTCAACAATGTCTCTTCAGAAAAGAAGATAATTGGACCATCACCACTATCTTCACAAATAACGCAACGCTGCGCCAGCGAAGCCATTTTTTATTTTCACACACTATTTATTGCTTATCAATCTTTTCGTAAATTGATACGATAATGACAGTTATTAATACACGTTTTTAAAAATTCATGGACGCTAAGAACAATTGAAGCCATCGTCGGACCCCTCCGCCGCGCCGCGCGCCGGCTATGTGCATTTTCAATAATTTTTTTAGAGATGTTGCCACCAAAATTTTTACATGGCTTTTTTTGGGTGACATGTGTTAGTACTATACCTGTTACTAAAAAAACCCCAGCTTTTATAGTATAACTTGAAAATAATTATTTTTAATTATTTATAATTAAGCCTGGCGACTAATTCCCCCGAGCAATCGAACTGGCAATTTATTTGCATGTTCCTGAGTGACCAATTATCAATATCCAATAAAAATTAAGATTTATACTATGACTTGAAAATCTGTTTTTTTTTCTCACCTGCGTACTTCTAAACCCCCCAGGTACGGACAGCCAGGTGTTCGGATTATCGAAGGAGAGTCGTCCACGCAAATTATAACGGAAAATCGTGTTTTATAAAATAACTTGGCCAAAAGTGTCGTCAGCTCTCCTACTATACGTTCAGCGCTTCTCTGTCGCACCCCGTTCGCTTACTCAAATATTCGGACTTTAAAGCGCGGCAACCGCCAGTCTTGATCGATTTTGCTTAGGCAACCTAATACTACTGTGTTCGCAATAAAATTATCTTTATTTTAATATATAGTTCAATTAAAGAATAAAGATGAGTGTAAATTGGTAATACCAACTCACCTGTTTATACCTGGCAACCCGGTAATAAAGAGCAGTAAAAGATAGGCAACCTAATTTTTCCTTTCTACTTATGCTTTGTACTTTCGATTTGCACTAAATTTTTTGAGAATATAAATGAGTGTAGAAATAAAAAAAAATTAATTAAAATATTTTTAATTAAGGGTAGCCTTGAGCTGATTTAATTAGGCAACCCATCCGCGATTTGTTTTTTTATTTATTATGTTTGATAAAAAATACCTTTTATTAGGAAAACAGATGGGTGAAGGTCGATTTTAGTCGGGATCTTAGACTATATCCAGAAATCATTTTGTAGATCACGTGCAGGAAACTGCTAAAAAATCTGTTTTTATTTAAAAAAATTAAAAGAGATTTGATATTCTTGTCATTTTTAAGTGCATCTTCTTTCTTAATTTAGACAGTATCAGTTTTATGAATCATTGTAACGAAGTTAATCACTCACCAACATAAATCCATGTCGGACCATCATCATTTCATAGGTCTGGACTATCTTCAATAAGAACACTTTCACCGTTTGAAGATTTCGTTTTTGTGCGACATCGTTCACAGCTGTGAGAAGTGCTTCATAGCTCGGTGATGGTAGAATTAATCCCGGGAAAAGATCAGATACTATACCCTGAAAATAAGACTTAAACAGATTCAAAAGAACTGATTTTGTTTAGAAATCTCCGCTGGGTAAAAATTATAAAATTACACTAACAATTAGTCTTTTTAGTAGGAATTATCTCTTCATAATTTGTGCTTACATATCTTCAATACATTAGATAGGGCAAATGAGAACGAATGCCGTTCTTGTTGAGGCGATATACATAATGTAATTATTACTTTGATACATTTAAATTACATACGTTTCGGTCACGGTTTTGACCATCCTCAGTGTAATATAACAAATTCTAACGAGTCGCTAATAATTAAGTTCTTCTAAACAAATCTCTAATAACGCAATGAACGCAATTCCAGAGGAACACGTCTATACTCTGGATTCATTGTGTTATTAGCGATTTGTTTAGAATAACTAAATCTGTTAAGAATATAGTAAAGTAAAGTCGATGGGATGAGGAGAGGCAAAGCTCGTGATGGTAAAGTTAAATTCGACAAAATCGGTGATCTCTTTACCGACCTTCGCAAACGCATTAACTATTAAGCGGCGCTACTCTAATCTTACCATGCGTGTCGCGCTACGAGGCGCACGCATCTCGCGAGCGTCGTCAACCACGTTGTTTACGTGCCTGGTAACCGGCATCTCGTCACTTCCGTCCGAACGCTCGTATAGTGAGCACGTTTTTAGTTGCGTTATTACGCATTCTTTTCCTTGTTTCTTTTCAACAAGAAACTGCTTCAACGAGATCAGACCAAAGTCTCAATCGGTTGCAGCGTTTGAGTGTCGAACGAGAAAAGGGAAATATTCCCGTCTACAAACCGTCGGACTTTGCAAAGAAGCTGTTGGAAACGCTAGCAAGAGATCTCCCCAGAGACGAGTCGAGGGGAGATCGCCGCCATTGCTTGGATCCAAACATCCTGAGGACGAGAAGGCCTTTTAGGCAATACCGCTGTGATTATGACTGCTAATCAGTAATTAACTGCATATCAGGTAACATTCGAAATCTTTCTTGTGACCAAGGATCCGGTCATATTCATGATCCGGTCATAATGATACACATTGGGACCTTGGTTTTACAGTCTGTCTAATGTGTGATCCTTCGGTTACAGAAAGAGGCACAACACAAGTGCCATGCCATTCGGCAATGCATTTTCATGACGAGAGATGCCCATTCTTGTTATGCGCATAACGTTTCTTGCTGGAATTAATTCGAGCGTCCATGGACCGCGAGTCGAGTAAAATATGAAAATAACGCTCTTAACGTTCTCCGCCTGTGAAACGCATGTATTTAGTATTTCTTTATTTCATCTCTCCTTCTTGTTGTCGCAATACGACTGCGTCTTCAACGCCATTTTTAATGCAATATATTAATGTGACTCATTCGAGCGCCATTGTCTTTTGTTATTCCCGTTACAACAAGATTATTGATGCAACATTCAATTGTGCCAGTGATTCTCCATCAGAGAAAAAGTGATGATTTCCTCACGGAAGAGACAACTAACAAATAAATCTAATACAGAGAACGCAAGATATTCGCAGAGTTCTACGATTAAATGCCATAAATGCGGAAAGCTAGGCCATACTGTACAAGAATGCCGTACGAGCCGATACGCAAACAGATATTCTCTTCCGAAAGCAGAAAAGCCCAGCGGAATAAATACCTTCAAAAAGTATTGCAATTACTGCAAAAAGGTAGGGCACAAACGGGACGAATGTTTGCTGATAAACGGCCGACCCGAAAAGGAAAGGGCGCGCCAATCTAAAACTGATGGAAATAAAAAAACACAGGTAAATGCAGCAGCAAGAGCAAGAAAGCATATGTCAGACAAGGACGCTGAGATATCATATAGCAGCGGCACCGGCAGCAGCAGTAGCGGTGAAGAAAAAAAGAGACCGAGAAAGCATAAGGCGCGAGCCGTGAGCGAGTATCAAATTACTTAAGTAACGAGTAAGACTAATAAAAATTATAATCTCGACCTAGTAACACTTCCGATGGAAAAAGCCAAAACGGGAAAAATAAATTTTTTACTCAATTCCGGAGCAGCACTAACCTTTATTAAAATAGATAATTTGAAAGGCAATACACAAATGCGTGTGTGCACTCGCGATCGGGTATCGTTCGTTGAGCGCGGTCGGCTGGTATAGCCTTGCAAGAAGACTCGGAAATCAAGGTACTTAGGAGTGGTTGGATAGAAAAACGACGTATCTTCGGATGTGCGGTATATACGGTATCGAATTCTATTTGCTCGTGACAACGGTACAAAGGCTTCTGAAAGCGAGCGGTATGTAAGCTGAATTTCGGAGCGGTCGTTAGAGCGCGCGAGGAGGGGGAAGATAGTTCGAGAAATAACGCGATCATTTTCGAGAAACGGAGCTGGCTTTCGCGGAAATTCGGGGGAACTCCAGGCGCTGACAAGGTCTCGCGCGTAAACACGTGAAACGACAACACGGCGAGGAATGCGGGTCGATGCGAAGTCTCGCGATTCCCGAACATACCGCCCGCCTCGAATATTTATATTCGAAACGAGAATTAACATACAGTAATATGCCGCATAATGTAAAATATAATACAGTAAGTTGTTGAATACGTTGATATGTTGATACAGAAACTTAAATCTAAAAGAACAGCGGAATCTTAAATCTAAGGAAACAGCGAAATCTTAAATCTAATTGCGTTTTATACATATTTACACGTTGGTTTTGACCGAAAGACGGAACGCATTACGGCCGCGAGCCGCCCGCCTTGACCGCTTCTCCTTCTGTTTCGGTATTTATATCGATCGGCAAGAAACACAGCTTGACGATGGGTCGCTTGTATTCGGAGCGCGCGGTTTTGACGGTGACGACGCGCGTCAGACCATCCTCCCCGGGATGACAGGCAATAATGCGTCCAAGTTCCCAATGACTGGGGGGGGGGGGAGGGGCGAGCGGATTACGCATTAGCACGATCCGACCGACGGTGGCCAGATTTTGGATAACGCGCCACTTCGGGCGTTGTTGGAGCGTATGCAAATAATCGCCTACCCACGACCTCCAAAAACCTTCAGAAATTTGTTGCACTAATTGCCAACGCGAGAGCCGATTCTCGGTTATGTCGAGTACGCTCGGCTCCGGGATTGCGAAAAGGTTTGCGCCGATCAAAAAATAACCGGGAGTAAGGGCGCGGTAGTCGTCGAGACTCTCGGAAATGGATGTGATCGGTCGCGAATTTAGGCACGCTTCGACTCGGCATAATAGCGTAATCATCTCCTCGCATGTAAGCGTGTGAGATCCTATACATTGCTTTAAGTGGTATTTGACGTTACGTACTCCGGCCTCCCATAATCCGCCGAAATGTGGAGCCGCAGGAGGGAGGAAATGCCATGCTATTTGATCGCCTGCTAATTTATTAAGAAAATTTGGATCGCGCACGGCGGCTTTACAAGCAGCGGCGAGTTCTCATTTGGCGCCCTGAAATGTCGTACCGTTATCTGAGTAGATGCTACGGGGAAATCCGCGCCGAGCGACAAATCGGGTAAACGCCGCAAGGAAGGCCGCCGAGCTGTAATCGCTTACTAATTCTAAGTGAATCGCTTTCGTGGTCATACAGATGAATAAGGAGATGTAGGCCTTGTGAGCCTTATGACCTCGTCTTTTGCAGACCGCACGAGTATCGGTCCTGCATAATCGACTCCGGTATGCTCAAACGCGCGCGAAGCTCGATTGACTCTGACGTCGGGTAAGTTACCCATGAGCTCCGCCGGCACCATAGCCTTTTCGCGAGCGCATTTGACGCATCGGTATAGGACCGCCCGTACACGGTTGCCCTTGCACGCAAAAGCCAGAACTCGGTACGGAGATGAGCGAGGGTAATATGAGGGCCTCCGTGTAGGGTGTTATGGTGAGCGTGCGATATAATGCGAGATAACAAAGGATGGGACGCTAGGACGATCGGATGTTTGGCTGACTCGGGAAGATCGGATTTTTGCAATCGCCCTCCGACTCGTATCAGACCATCGGTGTCGAGATACGGGTTAAGCGCGACAAGTGAGCTTGATTTAGGTACGCGTTCGTTTTGTTTGAGACTTGCAGTCTCTTGTGGAAACAGGTCACCTTGAATGGTTTTGAGCCAAAAGATCTTGGCTGTTTGAATTTCACGTGGAGCTAGTGCAAGCGATTGATTGACCTCAGCACCGGTTTCCGATGTGGAATTGAGGCGAGAGCAAAGGATTCTTGTGAATCGCATAATATAGGCCGTCACGGTAAGCAGCTTAGACCATAAAGAATAACGAGTCGCGAGATCTCATGGTTCAACACGTGCGACGCAAGCATGTATGACGACGCGGTTTTTGCTCGATATTTCAGATTCGGTTAGAGACGAGCATGAGGTTGGCCAATGCTCAGGGGATTGTTTTAGCCAGGACGGCCCTGACCACCACAGGGTGCAATCGGCAAGCTCGCCAGGGCGCAAACCGCGAGATGCGCAGTCGGCGGGGTTGTCCGCCGTCGGAACATGATGCCAGATTGCTGCCGGTAGTAGACTTTACGTCTTGGCGACTCGATTCGCGATGAAAACCTTCCATCGTGATGGAGGCTGTTTAAGCCACGCTAGCACGATCCTTGAGTCCGTCCAACAGTGATGTTGGAGGTTTTGAATGTCGAGATTCGAAAGAATAAATGACATTAAACGTGCTAGAAGCACCGCGCCGCAGAGCTCTAATCGTGGCACGCTTAATGTTTTCATTGGAGCGACCTTCGATTTCGCGACGAGAATGCACACGGTAACGGGGCCGTCTCTCGGTACGAGACGGAGATATACGACCGCGGCGTAAGCCTTTGTTGACGCATCCAAGAACCCGTAAAGTTTACAATGAGCTATATTGGGACCGTAATTTGTCCAGCGAGGGATCGAGATGAGTTTGAGACGCGGCAATTGATTGTGATATTCGCGCCATTGTTCTAAGAGATCGCACGGCAGCACGTCGTCCCAATCGTGTTTCAATGACCAGAGGCGTTGCATGAATATTTTCGCGACCACGATAACGGGAGTTACCCACCCCATTGGGTCAAACAGTTTCGCGATGGTGGAGAGAACCGCCCGTTTGGTCTGCCCTGTATTCGACGTAGTCGTGACCCGGAAATGGAAGGAATCGCTTTCGGGATTCCACGCGACGCCTAATATCTTCAACGGCTCGTCGACGTGTAGGTCCTTGTCACGCGCAAGGCCATGATCGGAAGGATCAATGTCGGACAGTAACTCGGGACAATTGCTTGCCCACTTGCGTAGCCGGAAACCGCCCTTTTCTAGAAGTGCAATTAGTTGATCGCGAATTTGAAGCGCGAGTTCCCGGTTGTCCGCTCCGAACGTACAATCGTCGACGTAGATTCGACGAAGTAATACCATAACGGCCAACGGAAACTCAGCTCCGTAGTCCTTGACGAGCTGTAGAAGTACGCGAAGTGCGAGATACGGGGCTGAAGCAGTGCCGTATGTAACGGTGAGCAACCAATACTCCGCCACTGGCTCGGAAGGCGACGAGCGCCATAGAATTCGTTGGTAGTCCACGTCGCGAGTGTCGATGAGAATTTGCCGATACATTTTGACGATATCGGCAGTACAAACGTACGGATGTTGACGCCAGAGCGGGATAACTACGACCAGGTTATTTTGTAGTTTGCGACCGATTAATAAGTGATGGTTCAGCGAGGTGCCGTTCGATGTAACGCAGGAAGCGTTAAACACGACCCGAAGTTGCGTGGTAACGCTGCTTTCGCGAAAAACAGCGTGGTGCGACATATAATAAATTTGAGAGTGACTCGATTGTGCGTCGGTGCACTTGGTGTACTGAGTGCAGTCACACTGCGGGCGCCGCGCGGCCCGGCGGTGTATGACAGCGCGGAGCGAGATAACCTACGCGGCTGGATTGACTCGGGCTGTGCGCGATTCGGGAGTGTGTGTGTAGTGAAAAACGTTCAAGTCCGGCTCGCGAATCAAGCTCGCCGAGCCGGACTCGCGAGTCAATCGTACAAAAATAATGGGCCGCTTTAAACGTCCGCGTCATCGAGAAATATTCCGTCCGCGTCGGGGTTATATGATGCTTACGATGTTTACGTGTGCGTTCAGTCGGGGCTCGTGCAGTGATAACGTGCAATGTGTGATAAACTATCTTAAGTAAACTATATCGTGCGAGATAATAAACTCACGCTCTCTCTTGCTCGCTTGCTCGCAGCTCGCTCGCTTAATCTCGTCTCTTACGAGTTAAAGTGAGGTTATTTATATCCTCTGAATAAATTGCGTTCGCAAGAGAGATCGATTGAGTCATCATCATCACACGCGTCAAAGTGAGAGAGGTTAACGTGTCATGTCACATTGAGACCGCAGGGAGGATTGATTCGCACAATCCTTTAGGCTTATAAATACAGTACTCGCTCTGCTTTCATGTTGATCGTTTCTCAAGTCTGCTTTACAAAATATGTTTCCCAGTAGAAGTGGAAACATTATTTATTGATTTCTTATTCAATAAAGTTACTAATTTATTGTATATGTTTCTTTGATAGCGATCTGTCTGATGGTGTTCTGGGTTTTGATTGCGAATTTGTCAAAGAGAGACCCGTTTATTAGTTACAACTGGCTACTATCAATGGAGTAGTTGCTTTGTTTTGCATCGGAAAGATTGGATACATTCCACCTAAGCTTAAGGTAACGTTTCAAATAGTTCATGATCAGATTATCCGCAACTATGCATAACATTGAATTTTAATAAATTACATTTATGCCTTCAGGAATTATTAGCTAGTAAGCACATTCTTAAAGTGGGGATCGCCTCGTTCGAAGATGGGCAGAAGATTGTAAAAGATTATGGATGTAGAGTTAATGGAACTCTTGATCTAAGAACCTTAGCTGAAAGTCTTAATCTACCGAGCCGGAAAAGTTGCGCTGCCATGAGTTTAGAAGAATATCTTCATTGAGATGAACAAAATGATAGAAATCAGGTGTGGTGACTGGGATGCTAGCACCTTAACCGACGAACAAGTTGCGTATACTGCTTGTAATGCGCTTGCATCTGTTATCATTTATCATAAAGTAAGAAGTTTAAAACTTCCTTTTTATACATGGTTATTGTACGTAATTTCAAGTTGTGCCTGAATTTTATTTGCAGATAAGGCAAAAAGAAAAAGAAAAATATTTATTATGGCAGAGATTAGGAATGTACTTATATATAATATAAAATATAAAATTCTTTTCTTCGCCAGTAAAAATTAACAAGAAGAATTATTTGACCAAACTGACGTTTAATGTCGTAGTATTACATTAATTCAAAGTCGACTTTTTGACACTGGTTTTGTGTCCTTATCAAGAGTTTGCTATGACAACGAAATCATGTTACATGAAAAATAAAACGCACAAGGAACAAAGAGCGGAAAAAGAAAGAAAGAATGTTCAACGCCGACCTTCGACTCGGATCGGCGACTCTTACATTTCTCTGTTCCGACTATGTTTTTTTTCGGGCTACATCACACGATTAATTAAGGAAGGATGGCGGTTCCTTCAATTTGTAATTTGACAAGGTGTTAAAACTGCAAGAAGGTTTTTGTGCTCTATGAGCGGTGAATTTTTAGTATGTGACAGGTATATATTGTCTTTCTTTTTCCGCTCTTTGTTCCTTGTGCGTTTTATTTTTCATGTAACATGATTTCGTTGTTATAGTAAAGTCTTGATAAGGACACAAAACCAGTGTCGAAACGTCGACTTTGAATTAATGTAATACTACGACATTAAACGTCAGTTTCGTCAAATAATTCTTCTTGTTATATAATATATTTAGTAGTGATATAAATGTGCGAATTTATGGTGTACCTGTTAGAACAGTCGGTACGAGGTATAAAACTTTATAAATTATATAAATTGTAGTTTAAAATTTTACACATGTAATAGAAAAATATGCACATAAATGTATGTGTGTTTAAGGTTCAAGGTTCGGCGAACCAAGTGTGGACAGTATTACTAGCAATAATGTTTTAAATACCAAGAGTAAATCAGTAGTAGTAGATAAAAACACTATTGACGATCGTGAAAATGCGATACCTACAAGAATCAAACCGTTATATCATAATTGTTATTTACAAGCGCTTGATGCAGATATATTGTGTACATGCGATCGCAAGAAAGCAGAGTGGTATATTACGAAGAATTTAGGAAAACTTGTGGATACAGATCCATATACAGTGAGATTAAATTTCAAGCCATCTGGCCGAGCATTGGGAAAGGTTGGACAATATTATACACAGGTGAAACTTAATCAATGTGTAGTCTGTGGAAACACCGAGAAATTTATTAGGAAAAATGTTGTGCCGCGAGAATATCGGAAATACTTTCCATGTAAGCATTTTTTATTTATGATTTATTTATTATGTAATGTTAAACATATCAAAAGTATAATATTTGCATTGATTAATGAATTACAACACGCCAAGATAATTATATATGTGTAAGAATATATAGTTCTCCCTCTATGTATAAATTATTAAATTAAAATAAAATTTTTGTGTTTAATTTTAATTGTGTGATATGTGTTTTATGTTTAATAGATTACATCACCTAAGGGTTTCAGAGTTTTAATGTCAGCGTCTTTAGAACATACATCGATTTTAAGCGAATGCGTATACGAATTTTCTCAAAAAATACCAACACCATCTTAAGCGGTAATTATCGCTGTTGGTGTTTTACTACGTAAAATTATAAACGTAGAAAACTGTTAGAACATTTCGATATGTTGGCCCTTTTCATTATTTATAAGTAAGTTAATTATTTTCAGATTTATGACAAGAAGTTGAGAATATCTCGACTGATTGTGAGAATACCCTGGAAAAGGAACGGACAGCATCCTCACCATTTTTATCGTCTACCAAGAGCTATTCTCAAACACTTTTTGAATCGATTACACATGACCATTAGAGTGGTCCTTAAAAAGGGTAATTTTTAATTTTGACTGCTCGAACGGTTCGGAAGGCTCGAAATAAATAAAAAAAAATCTGTGCAAAAGCGCAGCTTTCTATCTCAATTTTAACACGTGCCACAGAGCACTTGAATTTTCCTATTAAAATCAAATAGCGAAGATTCACGTCAAAAAAGTTCGCAGATAAATGCAATAAAATTTTATATTTTTTTAAATAATTCATTTGATGGTTCATGTACTACTACCGCAATGCGGTTGTCTGACAAAGTATCAAAAACCATATCAGGTGGTATATCAAATATGACATTGTTATCTTGTCAAAGAGGTTTCTGTTAAGACTTGGAAATACGCTTGTAGTACATTGCAAGTTTTTTTGAAATTTTTCGTAATGTGATAAATAGAACTATATGTATGAATTTACTACCATTTTCAACCGAAATTTCAAAAGATGTGGAATATTCTGAACACTGGACCTTTGATGAGTTTCCGCCTAAGGATGAGGAATTAATCAAATTTATAGTAGGAGAAAAACAATATGTTACATCAAAAAAATCGTTGTGCGCCACCAACAGTAGTTACTTTAAGAATATCTGTCTTATACATAGAAAGGATATAGATATGACAAACGAATTAACAAAAAATAATGATTTGCACACTTTTGAACAGATTTTACTCTATATAAATTCATATAAAACATAATAAAAATATTTTTTGTATTTAATTAGTAAACATGTATTTTTCTTTTCTACAAATATATTCTAGCTTTTAATTCTTATACAGAATAGTGTTCCTTTTAAAGAGCGCCCTTTAATTACATAACGTTATTCTTTGTAAAACTGAGTCTAAAAATCCTGAACCATCTTTGTTGTATAATACCATATAATACTTAATATAGCAGTAGTTATTAAGTATATATATGGGTGGTCCATATCGCAAAGAAATCATCCTGACAAATATTATCGTTTATGTAGTAAAACGGAAAGAGCATTGTTGTAACGACTTGAGCTCAATGACAGTAAGTGTAAACTGTGCGTTTGTTAAAAGGGAACTGTTGTCAAGTACTTCAATCTACTAAAGAATCAGTGTATTTGTATAGAATTATTGCGTCGGGCTTAAGAGTTTTATTTGCTACATAAATATCAATATGTATATGTATATGTATGTACAAAGTGTAGCAAAATTAAGTGTAAAAACGCTGCAACAGAAAGCGAAAAATTAAGTAATAAAAATTTACGTAGTTTTTATTATTCTAAGCAGTAAATTTTTAAGCATAAGCTTGAAATTTGGCTAAAATAATTAGAGAGTACTTTGCATTCGTATTACTGACATTAAATAAAATATGCTGCGAGGATTCGAGAAATCATTAATACATCATATAAATGTTAACTTATAATTTGACCAAATAGGCAAATTTCAAACTATATGTTCAATTTTGTATTTAAAAAAACTATTACTTTTATTATTTAATTTTTGTAAATTTCTGCTGTAGCATGTTTAACTTAACTTCTGTAACGCTCTGTATATATGTAAAGGATATTCTAGTAAAGATATATATCGATGTAAGAACCTTACAATGATAATAACAATTTATATTTAAAACTTTGTTATAATTTCCAATAATATATGTCTTAAAATGTGCGTACCTATAACTTTCTGCATTGTCTTTTATTTTGGCTAGCAATAACTATTTTTTCTCTTTTTTAATAATCACACGTGCTCACGTACATATATATTCATGGAACAAATATTTATTAAAATCCACTAAATATTTTTAAAACATTCCAAACATCTAGATAGCTGATAACAACGGAAAAGAAGAATACAAAATTATTTATAGTCTCATAAATATTACAATATTAAAATGGTGTATTTGTAATAAAAATTGGAATTGAGCAATTCTTTATTACCTAATTGTGGCATTTGTTATTTTTAATTCTTAATTTTAACTAACTCATTAATAAAATTTTTATTCCGCTAATTGTAAGAGAAAATTGTCTTATGGCACTGCTGATTCATCTTTTTCCGGAATGTCCTACATATACGTATATACACACATATTTATAATATAATATTACTATATTAAAAATAATTAAATGTGAAAAAAAACACATTTTATTAAATAAGATTATTAAAAAATATAATATTAGATTGGTAAAAGGAGCTATGTACGGTTGATGTTTATAACGCGACAATTTAACTTTTATATTGCTTAATTAATGAATATCTTTCTATATTGTGCCAAGCCATTTCTATCGATTCCTCCTATTTATGACCAGCTGTCTGTTAATAGGAACATGGTGCAATTGTAAGTACAAGAAAGCAAAATCCAAAATTAAGAGAGAGGCTTAGTGGTAATTTTAATCAAAAAATAGGAGTGTGTGTGCGTTGAGAGTTGCAATTAACTGTGTAAATTGTAAAGAAATAACTTGTCCTAGCCAATTTATCCGCCAAAATCCTGTCAAACATTATTTATATGCAACGTATGTATATGTATATAATCTCATATTTCTGGAAGACATCTAGAGGTACTTCGAGTAAAAAGAGATAAAATTTGGATGACAATGAAGATAATAGGCCGCCAGCTAAAAAGAAGTATTGTTTCACTGAGTGATCTAAAATACACGTTCCGTTTTTGTATTAAACATATATTTCGTCTATATAATATATACATATATTTACATGCTTTATATATTATATTTTTAATATAATATATATTTATTTTTTATATGATAATGTTCCTGTGAGATTGATACAGTATATTCGTAACATGTTAATATGTATTATTATTAAAAACATATGCAGAGAAAAGTTATGTGCTAAAAATACCTCAAGTAACATGATAAGAACATGAAAATTATTTTTTGTAAGCATCATCTTCGAAGGAGATGCAATGTAGTGTTGGTTATTAATAAATTTAATTTTCAGACTACAAGATATTGAATTATAATATGTTATTATAAAACCTTGAAAAAATCGAAGTATATATTTGTACCTCAAAAAAAACCTAAGTAACAAGTGGTACACGTAGTTATCTTTGTACCTCGAAAAAACTTAAGTAACGGGTGGTATTCGTAATACCTTTGTACCTCGAAAAATAAGATGTACTGTTCATATAAGATGCGTAATATTACAAAAAGGCATGATATCCGTACAAAATTACCTTTTACAGAAAGGTAAAAAAAACGCCTGCAAGCACGCGTGGTGTACCTCGAAAAAATCGAAGTAATATATTTGTACCTCAAAAAAATCCAAGTAATATCTTTACCTCGAAAAAATCGAAGTAATATATTTGTACCTCAAAAAAATCCAAGTAATATCTGTATTTAAAAAAAAATACAAGCCAAGTGACACATCACAAAATTATGTTACCTTTTATTCAATCCAAGTAATTATCTATAAAAAAAAAAAATAAATGATATCTGTAAATTGCGCCAATTATAAAGAAAGAATATATATATTGTCTTAAAAAATAATTGTTGCACTACTTTGATAAAAAATCTTTACATTGTGTCAATTAGAAAAACAATGTATAATAACAATTTTATAAAATTAAGGTAAATAAGCATATTAGGTCAAACCTCACCGATGACCTTGACCTTGACATATGTTGTCAAGGTCACCCTCCTGAATGACCTTCAGAAGATTTTAGCCGGCGGTCATTGTTCGTTTAAAAGTTATTAACAAAAAGAAATTGAAAATATAGCAGTTATTTTGAGTATTAAAAGGCATAAACGACCTTGACCTTAACATATGTTGTCAAGGTCACCCTCCTGAGTGACCTTCAGAAGGTTTTAGCAGGCGGTCATTGTTTATTAAAAGTTATAAACAAAAAAATTTGTGGAAAAAATTATTTAAAGCAGTGAATGGTTGGTATATTAAAAAGAAAGTTATTTAAAGCAGAGAATAGTTGGTATATTGAAAAGTATATACACAATTTTATGTATTAGAAAGTGTGAATACAAGTATTCTCTGCTTTAATCATGGCAGAAGCATGTTAAAGCTTTGTTAAAGCAGATAATAGTTGGTTATTGACAAAACCTATAGGTTAGTGACGCGCTTTACAAGTATGTGTTTTCTAAGTTGAAGCACATACAAAGCACACATTTGTAAAGCGCGCCATTAACCTATAGATTAGTGACGCGCTTTACAAGTATGTGCTTTGTAAGTTGAAGCACATACTTTCTATTCTCTGCTTTAAATAACTTTCCTTTCAATATACCAACAATTTACTGCTTTAAATAATTTTTCCCACCAAATTTTTTTTGTTTATAACTTCTTAATGAACAATGACCGCCAGCTAAAACTTTCTGAAGGTCACTCAAAAAAGTGACCTTGACAACATATGTCAAGGTCAAGGTCGTTTATGCCTTTCAATACTCAAAATAACTGCTATATTTTTCAAACTTTTTTTGTTTATAACATTTTAATAAACAATGACCGCCAGCTAAAACCTTCTGAAGGTTACTCAGGAGGGTGACCTTGACAACATATGTCAAGGTCAAGGCCATCGGTGAGGTTTGACATAATATGCATATTTACCAAAATTAAAATTTTTTATTTAAATCCAACAAGGAAATATAAGATATTTAAACACAAAGTTTATATTTGTATTTTTTAGTGAATATAACAATTTCATAAAATTAAAAATTTTTTAATTCAACAAGGGAATAAAAGGTACTTAAACAATACAAAGTTTACAAGTTTATATATGTATTTTTCAATAAAATAAAATTTAATTACAAACAATTACAGACAGAGGTCTGAGAGTTATAAACAATTATAACATTACAAAATAAACATGTTTTATTAAAATTAATACATTTTTCTTGTAAAAAAAACTTGGCGCTGCTAGACCTCGAAATATAATAAAGTATCTACTATAATTTCAACTGAATAAGGACAACAATAAAAATAATTCAAGGAAGAATGCAATAAGAGTAATAATAATAATTATCAGCGTGTGTGTATGTGCGAGCGAGTGATACAGGCAGTAACGGCGAGTGATGCGACTAATAATTAAGAATAGGATAAGTTTAAAATTTAAGGCGTGCGTTAAATATTGTGAAAACGATTAGAATTAAGTATAGGATAAGTTAATTTGTAAGGTGTCCGTTATATATTGTAAAACAATTAGAATTAAGTATAGGATAAGTATAGGATAAGTTTAATATATGTAAAACAATTAGAATTAAGTATAGGATAAGCTTACATTTGTGAGGCGTGCGTTGTCACAGCGATTATGCGAAGTAGGATTACGTTTCTTTAGTATATAAGTTTCATTGTAAAAAAGCTTCTTGTAATTTTAATTTGTATCTAATGTAACTTGACCTAGTACTTTATTATTTTCGAGGTCTAGCAGCGCCAAGTTTTTTTTTTAAAAGAAAAATGTATTAATTTTAATAAAACATGTTTATTTTGTAATGTTATAATTGTTTATAACTCTCAGACCTCTGTCTGTAATTGTTTGTAATTAAATGTTTTATTTTATTGAAAAATCATATATAAACTTGTAAACTATGTATTGTTTAAGTACCTTTTTATTCCTTGTTTGAATTAAAAATTTTTAATTATATGAAATTGTTATATCCACTAAAAAATACAAATATAAACTTTGTGTTTAAATATCTTATATTTCCTTGTTGGATTTAAATAAAAATTTTTATTTTATAAAATTGTTATTATACATTGTTTTCATAATTGACACAATGTAAAGATTTTTCATCAAAGTAGTGCAACAATTATTTTTTAAGACAATATATATATTCTTTCTTTATAATTGGCGCAATTTACAGATATCATTTCTTTTTTTTTATAGACAATTACTTGGATTGAATAAAAGGTAACACAATTTTGTGATGTGTCACTTGGGTTGTATTTTTTTTTAAATAAAGATATTACTTGGATTTTTTCGAGGTACAAATATATTACTTCGATTTTTTCGAGGTTTATTAATACATGAGTCGTCTTACCATCTACAATTTGTTAATCATTCACTGGCGACGTTTAAAAAACAATTTATTAATATTTTATTGTAAACTCGATCGATATTATTTGTCTACACATAATATTATTACCTAATATTATAAATATAAACACGCGAAAATAAACTTTGTAATTTGTATTTTTAATTTTATTACTATTCATCATCATCTAAGTCCTTGACATCTTGCCAGATGTGTGGTGACTATGCTTTGTTATTCCTCTATGGCTCTGATGACATTCCTGATAGTGGTGCGCCATCTGTCACGATTAGCAGTGGCCCTCACCGCCTTCTCCATGTTGGTATTGAGGAGTTGCTTGACGCATCGGTCCATCGGGTTGGAGAGCGACCTTGTCGTCTTTTTCCTTCCGGCTTTCCTTGAACTATCAGATGTTCGATAGTGTTGCTACAGTTTATATGTCCGAAAAACTTGAGGATTCGGCTGTACACCCGTAGCTGGACAGCCTTTGGGGTGTATTTTATTTCTGCAGTTAGATGCATTTGTCCTCCCGCTGTCCAGGGGATTCGTAGCATCCTTCTCCAACACCACATCTCAAATGCATCCACCATCGTCGGTCGGCTGCTCTCATCGTCCATGTTTCGGAAGCGTAATGGAATACCGAGAATACCATGATTTAACTAATTGTAAGTTAATTTTGGTATGGCGTGTGATATTGGGGCTTTTCCACACTTTGGTCAGTTGGGACATTGCTACTCTTCCCAGCTGGATGCGCCTGCGGATCTCCGCCTCGCAATTTCCCTGATTATTTATTAGTGCTCCTAGATATATAAATTTATCGACTACTTCGAAATTGCCAATACGCCCGTTTCGGGGAAGTTATTATGTTCCCGGTCAACTATCATAATTTTTGTTTTGGAGCTATTTATGCGGAGTCCGTATTCCAGACTGGTGTTATTAAGTCTATCTAGGAATGCGAGAAGCTCTTCCTCGCTTCTGGCAACCAGTAGTGTGTCGTCTGCATATCTGAGGTTCGAGATTTTTTCACCGCCTATGGTTACACCGCCATACTAGTATTCCAACACTAATCTCATTATATATTCACTGTAAATGTTGTACAGAAGTGGCGATAGTATACAGCCTTGCCTCGCTCCTTTTGATTACACACTTTCCGGAGGTGGCATCTCCAAGTCTCACGACAGCTGTGCTATTTGTAGAGATTTTTAATTAACTGTATGAGGTGCAGTGGAATGCCCATTTCCTTGAAAATGCGCCACATTAGGAGCCATTTGACGTTGTCGACGCCTTCTCATAATCTAACGAAACATAAGAACATGGGTGTGTAGTATTCTCTGGCTTTTTCGATCAGCTGTCGTAGGTTCCAAATCTGCTCTTGCGTGCCGCGACCACTGACAAAGCCAGCCTGTTCTGGAGCTATTTGTCGTTTAGTAAACGGTGCAATCGGCTGTATGATGTGAAGTAGAATTTTGCTGGCATGCGTGATGAGTGC